>UZAE01012151.1:0-41382 GCA_900617975.1 Rodentolepis nana
AGCTAGATGTTGGAGAATCTGCCATAGAGATTTCTGAGTCGGTCAGGCTTTAATAAAGTAGCAATCCGCTACAATCTACATAGGATATCACCGCCAGTATTCGATTGGTCTGTTAACGGGACTAAACCATAATTCATTTAAATATGGACGAACACTGAAGTCAATGGGAACTTTGAATAACCTCTAATATGAACAAAGTGGGTATAGAATAGAGGATGGTTTTGACAGGATATTTTGCGACATCGAGAGATCCATTAAAATAAAATAGCGCAAATAGTTATATACTGAGATAAACGTGGTCAACGATTTGGATTAATTAAAGAAACAAAAATTAATCAACATCAGAATGGCAAAAAGGGTAGAACAAAACAAGCATATAGATATACTTTTGAGTGAATAAGCAACCAAAACCCAAAAAGGTGAATATTAGCAAACTCACACTAGGAAGCTGAAAGACTCGACTCATTTCAATTTACACGTAGGACTTCAAACCCAGCTCGCTTACTTCAGTGATTTATAACAGAGAATTATTAGTCTAATATGAAAGTATTCATAGTAGTTTCTAAACATTATGATAGAACTAAAATATTTAAAGGAAGAAATCAACTTTACTTACGATCTTCAATGATTTCTATTCATTTTTATCGTTAATGTCTCAAACTTTTATTTTTATTTTAAAAATATTTTAGAAACTATTTGTATATTAATAAAATATGATCAGCAATTTAATCCAGGCTAAAATAGGTTAAAGGACCATATTGGCCTATATAGCCCCAGTTTCCTTATGCAATGTCCGTCGAATGTTTGGGCAGTCGGGATTGGCTTGGAAATTATGTAAAGCTTAATGTTGGGGGATCCCTCTTCTACACCACCATTTCAACTCTCACTCGTGAAGATAGTATGCTCAAAGCCTTGTTTAGTGGACGTATGGATGTCAAAACTGATGATGACGGTAGAGACCATATTTATTTGCTGCCAAAATTTTGTAGTTGGAGTTCCCTTAGCAAAACAATTTACTGAATATTTTATGCATCCCTAGGCTGGGTTCTGTTGGATCGTAGTGGGAAACATTTTCATCTTATTCTCAACTATCTTCGAGATGGATCCATTCCTCTGCCAGATTCTCGTCAAGATCTTGAAGAACTCCTAATCGAAACCTGTTTCTACTGCCTGGAGGGGCTGAGACGAGCATGCGAAGAGAAACTGGAAAAAATGGCCGCTGAAGAATCGCAGGAGAAACCTAACGCTGCCAGCATCTACATTGTCAAGTATCCTAAAGTCACAAAGGCCCTATTTGCCTCAACTAAGCAGGTATTAATACTTTTTCTAGTTTGTATCTTGTTTTCTTTTGAAACTTCCAATTCCCTAATTATATACTACGTTCCGTATTCTCAATGCATCCTTGATACTTAATTAAGCTTTGATTGTGAAATTTTAAGTTCTTTGACGAAGTCTTAACTTTTTTATCGGCATATCAAAAACTTCAAATTATGTGATAATAAATAGTTGTTATCCCATAACCGTATCGTTCAACTGAGCCTTCTTATAGTGAAGAGTCTTGTTAAATGATATTATCTATGACAATTGCAATCATTATCTTATATTGTTTTTGTATGAGTTTTTGACTAATATTACCATACAGACTCACTTTGGGTGCTGTATATTCACCTTTAGTAATTTTTAAAATTTTCTTCCATCAAGTAGCCCATTGCTATTGTTCACTTATTTACAGAAATGTGGGTTGGATTGGAAACAATTTGGGGTATTTAGTTTATGGATTGTGTCAAGCACGCATGCATCTGACAGATGACCATCCAACCATTCATGCAGTTTATATGGTCAAGGACATCCATAAATAGGGCATTTGAAGTCTTTTAAATTGATTTTGTCGAGTCTCTTCTGTAAACTAAGGATTTGATGAAAATTTTCATCAGCGTTCCTTCAACTTGAATGAGTTTCTTCCGAGAGTAACTTGTCAAAGCAGTTACTCCGTCGTTTTTTTGTATTGTAATGTCTAAAGAACTCAGACAGTTCATTGGAAATTATTAGAGGTCGTGACATTTTTAAAGCACCATCCTCTTCTAAAATTTTCTGCAAAGGGCGTTTTTGGGGAGGACGAAACTGTGAATTGTACTTTTTCAAGAGTAAAAATAAGTGTAGCCAAATATGTCTTCTTTAACTTTACCGTTTTCGTTTCCTTTGTAGCCCATCGTCAAATTAACGATGAATAGATACAACAATGTCTTCTCCTATACCAAGTACGTTTCTTAATAGTTTATGCGTTTGGCTTTATTGCGACTTATAAATCATCTCGAGAAGAGGGTCTTTCTGAACTTCTTCATGACTAATTATTCATCATTGGATCTTGATCATCCAATAACACCAGGCTTTTCACAAATATGTATTCTTGAAATCACGTATTCCTAATTCGTTTGATAATAGGTTTTGAACACCGTAAGTTCATAGATCTTATCACCTCCCATCGTCCTAACGGCAATTGTCTGTTGGTCTGAAATTTGCAATTAGTATAAATATGTTATTGTTAAGTATTTTTTATTGCTTAAGTCAAGAGTTATTACTTATTCGAAGTTCATTGGCATTGAGCACATTAATATTATTACCTCTTTTTGAGTGTTCTTGTTAATACGCGCTTCCTCGTGAAATGTTGCTCCACTTTGCGCTTTCTAGTTCCTGTTTTTAAGAATGGTTCACAATGTTTTTAATCCTGAGATAATTGCAAAGTCATGGGTCTACAAAACTTTTTTTAAGATGGAGGGGTGGTATCTTGTGCCCGCTATCATTTTTTACCATAATTAACCGGAACAGTTGGCCATCCACATCACTGAATTCAATCAACGATTTCGTGATCTTTGTCCTATTGGCCTGTATGCAATTTCTATCTCCGTTCAAGCAGAAACTGGCATTTCCATGGACCGATAGTTGTCTCTTGTGGTCTCACCTTAACGCACTTTTCTTTTTTTCAGCTCCTACGCTTAAAGTGTAAGTTCGCGCTACCAGTTAATCCCAACTCACCTTGAGTGAACTCTAGCGAGATCTAATATTCAATCATCTTTTGATCCTATCACCCCACTTCTCTTGACTCTTAGAATAAAAATCTATCCCAATTAATTCACTAACCGCCTTGAACAGCACACTTTTCTCCCTGCATAACTGAATTGTCTTTCCTCTGTCTTTGTCTAGGCGCGTGTTCACTGCATTAAAATGTTGGCCGTAAAGTTGGGAATGGTCAAAATTCTACCCTTGACCATCTCAATTATCAGCTCCAATGTATTCTAGTTGAATGGGGCAATTAAATCCATTCACGCCTTGATTTTAACAGGCAGGTCATTGGCGCTGGGGAGGGAGTGTCTAGGCCATCCTTTATCTCCTAAATTTAATGAGTTCACCAAAGAAACTATTCAATTCACATGTTGAAGTATCTAACTCCCAGTAGTAAGTAGGTTGTAGAATTTAGTCCCTCTAGTTTTGCCTGTCGTTTGGAAATTTGGGATCTCTTGCTATTTTTCTTTTAGCAATTCTCATGACAACCTACTACGCAACATTGAATGCCTTGAGAAATACGCCTTGATGTTTGCCGACCGGGTAGTTTTCATCAAAGACGTTCGCGACAAGTGTGAACAGAATGAGATTTGTGAGTGGGGCTTTTACTGGCGTTGTCACAAACTCAAGAGCATCGATTGCATTGCCATCCACTACTCTTCAGAGAAGCGTCTCATCAAGGTGGAGTTTCCCGAGTCCAAAATCCACGAAGAGATGCTTTTTCTACTCTCCATTTCTGATCGAGACATGACAGATGCAGAGATTCTTGACGTTGCAATTTGTCGCGGAAGTGCAGCAGGTTTAGGTCTCACTTCTACCGCAGCTAATGTTCCTGTAGTTGTAACAGAGCCTGAAGAATCTTCTGCAAATGTTATCCATGAAGGAACTGATGCACCTAATACCTCATTTTCCTCCTCACTCACATCTTCATCTCGTAGTGGTGGAACTGGGGGCCAAAGAAGAGGCGAGGATGCGGATATTCAGCGGTCAGGTAATCGTTCGGCTACACTAGTTCCCTCGTTTCAGTCATCTTCTTCCCTTGGAGTTTCACCTTCATCCTCCACTCAGAATGCGGAGTCAACTTCATCACGAAGTGGTGCAATGACGTCGGCGTTTTTGATTGGCTCTCATCATTGGGGATCTAGACGCTGAGTCCTGATCTTCCTCCCTCTATTTGGCATGTACAGAGTTATGAGACTATGGCCTGAAAATTATTTGTTCTTCTTTCTGATCATGACCTTTATTTCCTTTCTAGAAAAGACTTTTACTCATGGCATAATACAGCAACAGAGTCGATTTTATATTTGTGCTGTTATATTGGTATCTAGGGTTAGAAATTCTGCAAGAAATCGACTAATAAACTGGGTGTTGGTCCATGATTTGGGTTTCCTACTGCAAACTACATTTCCCACGATACTAAAGTTAGAGCGCGGGAGGACAGCGGAATGCTTTTGTTAATATTGCTGTATAAAAATTTGTAAATTGCAACCAAAATGCAAATTGGCCGAATATGCATTTTTGCTGAAATTTGTTGATCGCTAAAATTTAGAGCAAATTGCCGACGTTTGGTTGGTCACGTGTCATTACTGAGTTCAGGCCTTTAGAGGCTAATAAGTTTAGACCCGTCAGGCAAAACGAATAATTTTTACCAAAAAATTTAATTAACAATTTTGTACCATCGTCGTATATGGTAATCTCTGCCACAACTCGCGCTGTGACAACTAATTGCATAAAAATGATATCGCCAATCACGGCTAGTGCGTCAGCAAAAAGTATAGCAATTGATGAAGTCTATCTGGCACGACTACATACAACATATGAACAAACAGCACCTAAGTGGAAATTAATCCCACAAATTAGTGCCTAAACCCGGTACGCTTCCGAAAAGGACGTAGATCATCTTCCAACCAATTTTCAAATCGCGTCAGTGCAGCTACATTCAACGTTATATTTCCTACTTATTTGAGGATTCACAATAGCACAGTCCAGCCTTCCGAAATAAAAAGTAATAATTCAGTTCTACACATTTTGATAAGACCAATTAAAGGCAAAAACTTCCAGGAAAATAGTTCAAAGTTCATGACCTCCTACGACATGGACATATTTCAAGACAAATCTAACAGAACCGAAGCTGGCATGATTGTCGACGATTAAATCAACACAGCCCTCACCACCAAACTCCTATAATAGTTCCTAAAAACCAACCGACTAAGCTATATGCGCACGAAAAGAAACACGTAAAAAATGAAAACATCACTTTGGAACTTGAAAATTTATCGAATAAATTTTACAATTTAAAAGCATTGACCTAATCACGTTGGAGTTAAAAGCGCAAATATTCTTGAAGTTGCTATCTAGTTGGACGACCATTCATTCCCAACAAAATTCCTCACAGTCTTGATCAACCTAAAATGACAACACGAAGTTTAGCAAATAGCAAACATCAGTAATGGAGGTGTCTTCACGGTTAATAGGACCCGAAAGATGGCATCATGTCATACCCTACTTACCTTCACATTACGATTCGTCGCCATCATCACTTCCATGTACCTACAAACAAAAAGCTGGATTATTCTCCATTCGTCAGGGAATCAAGTGTAATCATTCCTCATCCGGGGAAAGAAGTTTGTCATCATCAATAGTCCGCTTACCCTATGCCAATCTAAAACACAACAACATGCGGTTAGAACTAACATCAGTGTTAAAAAGCTCGTCAAATTATATCACGATTCAAAGTTGGATCTGTTTCCATCATTTTACTCACCTCGCATCTTCTTCACTCCACTTTAAAATGCTCCATTTGCCTGCATCGAGGAACCTACACAAATCAAAACAACTGTCAATCCATAGTCAGTATCACAGTTTGTCGTCACAACAATGCACGAAGACCGTCGTGATAGGAAATCATCACCAAAACATTTTGCTCACCTTCACACACTCCCGTGTCTAAAAGGAGAACATGCGCTGTTATAAAAATTTTGTCAGATGGTGATGCATATATCACAGAATCAAAGGTTTTGGTGTTAGAATATCATCAAATTAGGCTCACCGAGACAGAACCCACGCCATCAAGCATTCCATTGTAATGCGTGTATTCGTGGTTGGCTAAAACAAATTAGTTAATTGCTTTAAACATTTCGAAATTAAACACGTCTTAACATATTCTTAATTCTTTACAAATGGGATGATTTAAAGAAATAATTCTTGACTTATTGACGCTCATTGCTTTTATCTATACTTCAGTTTTGGTAAGTAAATTCGAGTCATTTATCCGATCAAGTACTCAGTTATTACTTCTAACTTAATAATTATAAATTTTAGCATCAAAACATACTTCTCAAGTTATTTACATGTGATGTGTCAAAAAAAACATTCATAGACTATGTGTACTTATTTTCTCTTAAATCGTATGATTAGGGTGAAATGTTTATTTACACCTAACGGCAGACGTTTTAATAGTTATCATTAGCCCTTTAGCTGGCTTTAGGCTTCACAGAGAGGATTAACATCAAAATGAAAAAGATTTGAGAGGGGAATAGAAGAAACAGACGGACACAAATGCAGAGAAAAAGTAAGGGGAGTGCTGTGGAAGTGGTGAAATTTGACATAAATTGGGGTCATGGTAGTTTGAAGTAAGAAGTCAAATGTCGGTTTATAGACTTTTTTCTGTAGGAGTATACGTTACCCAGGGCGCGCCAAGTCTATCGTTCACCCCTCAAAAGTAGCATTAATTATGATATTTGACAATGTTATGCAAAGCGAAATGATATGAGTAGTGTTGAGTTGAGGAACGTGTAGTTGGTTGAATTATGTTTAATGCTACTGTTATGGTTATTGTTGTTGTAAAAGTGGGGGTGTTTGATCTCCAGTATAACGGTAGCAATTAGAAAAATAAGCAAAGTGACGATGCAGTGTTGTTTGCTTTCTGGAGAAGGCTGGTGTGGTTTCAGTAATGGCAGTCGCCTCGAATAGTTGTACGAAGGTGTCTGGTCGATTGGTCTGTTATGTTCTCTTGAATGGAAACAATTTTTTCATAAACTATTTCTTCTCTCTGAAATGGCAATGAGAAGAGTCCCCAGATGATATCAATTTCGCTCCCGCCATATTGAGTACGGATTTCACATATAAATGCTAACTTCAAATGTGCTTGTTGAAAAAGTTTGTTGAAGCGATATTGGCAAGGGCGTTATGCGTTTCGAATCCTCCCAATTGTTTTGCAACTAGCATTGAATCAATATGCACCGCAATTTTTTCCATCAGTCCCTTTCCTTCATAGAAATCCTCTAAACACCTGTAGAAGTTCCCTCTTTGAGTTTGTAGCTGTGCAGTTGTTGGAAAGTCACCAAATTTTGTTACTTTTTGCTTTGCTATACCCTGTGGAATATTATTTTCGGCTGGCAGTTCACAAAGAATTGCACCCGTTACCAGCACAATTCGTTCGAAAATGGCACAGCACAGGACGACTCAAACCACCCTGGCGAAGCAGAACACAAGTGCTTGTATTGATAAATAAATGAATAATTTCTAATAGGGATTAATTTTATGGGAGACTATTTTTCTACCTCGAAGGAATTATGCGCAGCAAATTTGGTTCAGGATGGTTCAAACTGATCATGACTATTCCATTGATTTTGCCGTTGGTAGCTTATATATGGCAACTCCTTTTATTAGCATAATACCCATACGTTAATGATACTCTCAGTTTCTATGTCCCCTACTACAGAAATGCATTTGATAACCTCATAAGACTCTTAAACCAGGTGATGTATAAATAAACATCAAACTCAGTGCACTTCTGCAGTATTCAATAATGAAGAAAGTCTCTCCAGGGGCTGACGAAATTTGAATTGGCAAGAATTAAATTGTTTGCAATGAACTGGTATTTATTTGTAAAAAAAGATTTTTATGATAATGAGTAACCGAATTGTTGTGAAAATCGGGTCGGACAGTGCAATATTTACGTAATGTTTTGGTGGGCAATTGTTGGCTGCGAATTTATTCAGTAGATAGTAGTCATATACATAACAGCAAATGTCTCGTAGATTTTGACCTTTTTTCTTTGGACAATTGAATTGGATGAAATAACAGCAAACCTGTTCCCTACATACGCACTTTTTGTCTGCCAGCTACTGTCAGATTTCCCTACGTATGTCTCGTAGATTTTGGCCTTTGACCTTTTCAAAGCTATGGATTTAACTTATCAATTAATGCTGAGTCCAGAAATTGGCCCCTGACGATATATCGTGTTTGTGACTCGATTTCCTCGCTTAACAAGTAATCAAATACTCTCCCAGGTAGGTTTGAAGGTGCGCCGTGCAACATCGTGTATGGATTAAGCGCGATCGTGAGTGAGGGGACCACAGCCAACGGCCAATCAATATTCATTGTTTAGTTGATCAAATTCGCCATATTAATATAATGACAAAGCTCCTTGTCAGGTAACACATCCAAGTAAACGTGTTCCGTGTGATGCGTCTTTTTTTCTCTATAGCTTTGCTGCAGCTTAGCTAGTTCTGGTAGTCTTTTCAAACATAGGAGAAGTTGCCATATGGATTTTAAGTACAGTCAAGGCTTATTGGTGTAGCAAATCTGTTACAAGTTGGAGGAATGTATGAAATTACAGCCAATATTTTCTTTGCTACTTTATATTTAACTTTCTTCTTAAAATTAGATAAGTTTGAGCTATTTTGACTGAATGTTTTCAAGACATTTAGGGGTTACTAGATCATCTTATGTTTATGAGTATTTCTAATATTCATTCCTTAATTTTAACATTAGATCATGAGCGTATAGGTATGACTTATACATTATTAGATATATAAGCTGGTTTTATAGGCCTAAGTTTTGGTTTAATGGTCAGAATGAAATTGCTAAAGCCGTATTATAAAGTTATTTCAATTGATTGCTGTAATTTAATTGCAAACCTTTATGGGTCCTCTTAGCAAGGATTTTGAGTGAGTACTTCCGAGTGAACGTATGTCCACATAGTTCGCAATATAAAAATCAATTGCAATAATTTTAAATTATACTGTAAATCACTACGTTGTAACTCCATTAACTTCCCCACCTCCAACCAGTCCTATTTTAATAGCAATTGGTTAGTAAGTTGATATGAAGACGGAATAATACTTTATTTCTAGCATCGACTGTTTACTGAAAATGCTAATTTTTACACCCAACTTTGGCCTTCTTGATTCCGCCTGTACATTCCAGTCTTTGGAGTCAGATATTGTATACCTTAGCGTCCCAAAACCTTCCATATCTCGACCCAAACCTTCTTAAACTCATTAGAAGAGTTTGTAGCGGATTGCTACCTTGGTAAAGCCTGACTGACTCAGAAATCTCTGTGGCAGATTCTTCTACACCTAGCTAGACTCTCAGAACCAGCTAAGCTATAGCCCAACAATATAGGAAACAGACGTACAGCACGGAGCACGTTTATTCAGTACGGGTATTGCGGATAACGCGTACATGCAGGGTGCTACTCATGATCAGGATGGGGGATTAGGTTAAACAAACAGAGGTTAATGATTGGTCACTGTTTGTACGGTCGCTGCACACAGAGTTGTACGGCCGCACCTCCCAATCCTGGCGAGCAGACATGCAGGCATACGATGACGCACACAGCGATAACGTGTCCCACAAGTTTCCTTCCCCCCTCCCCCCCCCCCCCCCCNCCGTGGGGGGGGGGGGGGAGGAGTGTGTATTTTGAGGCTCACGTCACGCTGAACAAAGTAATCTCATGCGCACCCAGAGAAGCTAGAAGGTGAGGCCGTGCAACATCGCTTAAGGAGTAAGTACGGAAACTTCACTAGTCCTTTTTGTTATATTTGACTTTGAAATATCTTTATAAAATATTCCTAAGCAAGGATTGCTATAAATAAACTCTGTCTTATTATTTTAAATAGGTATCATAGTTGTTGGGCTTTTATTAGAGCTGTGTAGCGGATTGCTACTTTATTAAAGCCTGACTGACTCAGAAATCTCTATGGCTGATTCTCCAACACCTAGCTAGACTCCCAGAACAAGCTAAGCTATAGCCCAGCTACAGAGGATACAGACGTGTAGCACGGAACATTTATTCAGTAGGAAAGGAAACAGACGTCCAGCACGGAGCACGTTTATTCAGTGTGTATATTGCGGATAAAGTGCGATCACGCAGGGAGCTACTCATGATCAGGATGGCGGGTTAGGTTAAACAAACAGAGGTTAATGATTGGTCACTGTTTGTACGGTCGCACTTCCCAATCCTGGCGTGCAGGCATGCGATGAGGTGTCCCACATTTGTTAATGGGTTATTAGGTTGAAGAATTTTTAAGATTACTACAAACAATTTTTGACAGTTTATAGCTAACTTTCTTCTTAAGAATAAATTAGTTTAAGTTTTTATAGGCTGACTGTTTCCAAAATATTTGGAGATTGTTAGAACTTCTACTGCAATTTGGTAATAACGTGAATCACATTAAATATCAGAATTGCAATCAAATGTGCAATTGTCCAAGTTGGCATGTTGCCATGGTTATTAGATAGCGCAGCCAATGCAAATTACCAAATAGACGCCATTTTCGACAAATCAGCTGAATATTGGAGACACTTTCCCTCTGACCGCTTGAGCAGTAGCATAGTGGCCTCCAACGCGTTTGGCGACAAATGTGAAGACTTTTGCTCTCACTTTCTGTCTTATTTGCAGTCACATTTGTAGAAATCTCATAACCCCAATTCTCGTCGTGTGTGGAGAAAGGCAACTTTGAAGGCATGCTCCTTCCAACAAAGTTAAATCAAATATTTTTTGCCATTTCACTTCTCGCACGCCTCCTCCAATTTTTTTGAAATGAATTCTTCAACTACCACAGTAACACAAAGCAATTTATGCATTTTGTTTTGTAAAAAAGATGAAATCAGTGAGCAGATGATGGAGTTGAGTGAAAGAATGGTCAACTATCCACTTAATTCACTTCCAAGAAACTTCTTCATTGTCAGATACTACAGGTCTATGAGAAAATTTCCCAAATCAAGACAAATGTCGTTAGCAGAAATGTAGATAATAATAAAGATAATGAAAGAATGGGAGTTGGCATATTACTATTAGTGAATATCTTGTTTGATATCCTGCCCGAATATTTGGAAAGAAAGCGAAATAGTCTCTGCCAATATGAGTATTATGAGCACACATATTCTTCAAATAATCGGTTAGGTCATCGGTTGTGTCAATAGTGTCGATTTTGTTGATTATAAGATACTGGAAAATAATGAAAAGATTTAATCAATGACTTAAAAATGAAATTTGAAATTATTTATGTTACTAATTTCGTGAAGTTAAGAGTTTGTTTTACGATTTGCTGTTGAAAAGCAGGAAATGCTTCAATTAACATTATATTCTTTCGCATAATACTAATTAGCATTTTTTATGCACTACAACATAAATGAAAATTTATCATACGTGTGTGATAGAAGCTTGGGATGTCCCTCGTGAATCCGGAAGCCTGGGTGAATGCACTTGTTTATTCAGCTTAACAGATTATTATCATCAGCCAAATAGCTTTACATTTCACTAACCACAATCGGAGGTTAAACCAATACTTCAAGTGGACTGTTGATATAAAGTTCGAACCAATTGACCTTCCTATACTGAGCTCCAAAATCTAGGTATTATTGGCATATAGATGGAAAAAGGGCATTCACATATCATTACTATTCTCTGGATGTGGAGATGAAAGGTGAAAGCCACGAAAAGGACACCCATTCCCCTCTCACACCAGATCAATTAATGACCTCTCTGCACCTTCTCCGTCTTGACAGGCTGACTGGCTGACTGACGGACCGACCTAGGCTGATTCCCACACCAACTCAAAGCCGACGTCATTACTCTTTCTCTTGCCTTACAGCATCCAACTATGCATCCTCAACAAATTTTCAAATGTGAATTGCTCAATTCCACCAAACACATTAAAGCTTGTTACTGTTGCCCATATGGATTAGCGAAAATGCCCACCTCAAGCTAAACTCACCAACTTCACTCTAAATGCTAAGTGAATTGAGGTATAGGTGGGGGAGAGGGAGGACTAAGAGGAAGAGGAGGCAGATAGACTAGGATTGGTATTATTCATAAATATATCAGACAAGAGGGGGGGGGGCGAAATATTGATATCAGACAGTTGAGATTTGGGGTTGCAGGAGGTGGCAGCAGTAGCAGTAGCAGTAGCAGTAGCAGCAAGGCAAGTTTAGCAGCAGCATGTGGTGCAGTGACAGAGCAGGCTCAACTCAATATTTCGTGATTCGAATATCACTCTCCATCTCACGTCGTCTCCCTCCCTCTCTCGCACACTCTCTCGCACACTCACTCCTCCTCTTACTCCAACTTATCGACCTTCAACAGAGCTGGAACACTTGTAGTCTGGCCAATTCCCCTCGGCGTCTCTGCACTCATGGGAGAGGGCACGAAGAACGAGGAGTACTTACTATTCACTGGTTGAGTGAAGCATATGCGGATTCGCATTCGCAGATTGTGGTTGGATGAATAGGCCGTTGACGTTGACTAAATTCAATCTGCACTTCTGCTCTTGCGTAATATCTGTCTGCGCGAGCCGCTGCATTTAGTGCAGTGCCAATGGGGAGGAAGACGAGGAAGAAGTGGGATCAGTGGAATCAGTTGGGAATTGATAATCAGTTTTATGTACAGGATATCGGTGTTGCTGACATGTTGTGGGCACACTCTCAAGCACGAGTGAAGAGGATGTCGGGAAACTTGTCGCGTATTAGTCTCTTGAATCTCTCCACGTCCGAGTCCCGTCTCCCTTCCACAGTCAGCACGTAGCACAATTCACCATGTTTATTGCGTCTTGCCGCGAAGGCGTTGAGACGTGTCGTGCAGCCGGTGAGGCGAGCGGCTCGACAGATACGTCTGTCGTCAGGGTCTCCAAGCAAATTAGCGTATTTCTCCTGGATCAACATCAAGCACTTGGAAGTGGAGAACTTCTCGAAGTAGAAGACTTTAACCACGTCGTTGAAGCGCACCACCTTCTTCACTGCTTTCACATCTCCTCCACACCCAATAGGCGAAGCATCACCTTGAGCAGCAACAGCATCAACAGCGGCAGCTGTTGTGGTGGTGGTGGGGGTGGTAGCATTAGTAGCAGTAGTGGTAGGATTTGTAGCATTCATTTTGCGCTATTCAGTCACCAACTTTTCAACGAAACTCCAGCCAAATGACTTCAATTGTTTAAAATCGATAATTCTTGCATATGCTGCCAACACGTGCTTCAACTTCAACGAAATTTGAAAACCACATTTTGGCGCATCTGTTAACTCTTTCTTGTGAGCAAAGTAGTGGAAGACGAAAAGGCAGTTTGGGAGGAGCCGTTGGAAATCTTTCTTTTTCACTACTGCCATCCAGTAGTAGGACCAACTGATGTGAATTACTGCTCCATCTAATGCACCAATAGCTGTGCAAATCCCGCAATTTGTGAGTTGGAAATGAGCCGATGCTGTAGCCATATTCAGTGAAGATTCCTACTCATAAAATAGTTGCAACATTTAGTTGAGGGCTTAGAAGGCTGTATTCAAGCTTGATTATTGAAACAAATACGCCTGACTACCTCTAGTGGACGATTAGACAGAACTGGTGCAGGAGGTTTTTTGGAACTAGGAATAGCAATATTTCCTATTAAATGCAGAAGTTGCGGTTAGTTGTGAATGTGGCTCTGCTTTTGTGCAGCCAGCTGTTTGGATTGGTTTGTGTCCTGTGAATTGTAAGTTGGTAAGTTGGCGAGTTGGAGCGTTGGGTGTCATTCGGAAGTGAGTGCTTTAGGAGAGATTTCGGTGCAGGGGTATCTCGCCTAGATCTCTAATGGAATTGAAATTGGAGATCTGATTTGGGCGCCTTGTGGTTTGGATTGATTCCGTTCCGCTTAAGTAGGTAACACCCAACTTCAGCAAATAAGGAAGTCTCCATTGGCGAAGTGAATAGTAAAATAGAGCCAATGCTGAGGAGAAATCACTTAAGATTGAGTAAATACAAATTAATGTAGACAAATTGGTATTTACTAATCCTTAGTATTCCCTATGACAAAAGTCTCTGGTGTGGAATATCTCTCGAAAGCTACCTAAGCTACCTCAAAAATATCGAGGAATTAGAACGTATGACGTGGAATACGTTTATTGTGTTCGTGTACTACTGACACAGAGATTAGTCCTTGAAATACACTTTTGTCTCCGTTGACCATACAGTAATTATTGTTTTTTGATTGGTTGAGGGATCTCTGAACTAATGGCAGACACGTTCCTCGAGGTATCATTTGTATGGTCGCACGTTCCAGACAGTTCGGGCGCAGGAGATTACATGATTCAGTCCGCAATCGAAAAGTGCTTGACCTTTCTATTGCTTACAAGAAACAACGGAACCCTTAGACGCGAAATACGTCTGTATAATTCCTGATTTAGAATAAGTTTTTACTAATAATAATGACCTCATGCATTTCTCCTAAGTTTGGCTAGAATATCGGCGTTGTGGATTGCTACAATGGATAGTTAGTTTAGAGGTATATATTATGGTCCCAATCGTACCTGATGAGTAAATAAGAGCAGACAGTGCTCAAGCTTAGACTATCTAACAGTATCGGTTGAATTTTCGATATCATTGTGATAATTGATTTTATGCCCAACCGTCAAGAACCACTGACTCAAATACCCGTGGTGTCTAATTTTAATTCGCACTTCCTACTTGGGCTCTACTAAGAGGCGGATGTTAGATTGGTTGCCATCGTACCTACCAAAACCCGATTTACCCTCGCTTCGTGAGGACTCCTTCCTCTTGACTCCCAATTTCTCTTCTTTTTTCTTCCCTATCCCATTACTTTCTATTAACCAATAAAACTAAATTCCTATATAACTCTTAGTCATCTTGCTCGGAAAGACAGTTTTGGGGAAGCGAATTCTTGAACCTAAACTAGAGAAAACCTGTTTTCAGGAACAGCTTTCATTTGAATCCAACCAACCACTTGGAAAGACATCCCACAGATGAGATAATGATAAATATTATGAAATAGCGCAACGGCCTACGTAAGTGTGCAGCTGCAAAGGCGTCTTTCCACTACCCTCCATCGTAGCCTGAATAAATCTAGGCCCTTAGAGGACTTTAAATACCAGCAAGCGCTTCCATGCAATTTGATGAGGTTGCTAACTTAGCCTCCGTTTCACAGACCATATCGTTCTGCTTCCACTTAAGATAAAAAGTGAAATGATTGCGGTATTTTTAACACTCAAACCCGCTAAAAATGTTCTGTTAAAATCCTTACCTTACTACTCTCCGCCATTCAAATTTACATCAAGCAAGATCAAACAGAAAACGCCTCACGGTAACCCACACAAGAGCAGACCATGCTTGGAAAATCTTCAACTTCTAATTGATATTAATCTGATGCCGTAACATGATTCAAAACCAAGCAACTGAGCACAGTAATCAAAAAACAGAACACCCTTATGCTCAAAAAGAAAAGCAACACTTTATAACTGAAAACTTCTTGAATTACTATACAAAATCACATTCAACAGAAACACAAATGTTCTTGAAGTTGCTATCTAGTTGGACGACCATTCATTCCCAACAAAATTCCTCACAGTCTTGATCAACCTAAAATGACAACACGAAGTTTAGCAAATAGCAAACATCAGTAATGGAGGTGTCTTCACGGTTAATAGGACCCGAAAGATGGCATCATGTCATACCCTACTCACCTTCACATTACGATTCGTCGCCATCATCACTTCCATGTACCTACAAACAAAAAGCTGGATTATTCTCCATTCGTCAGGGAATCAACT
Organism: Rodentolepis nana; assembly: GCA_900617975.1. Classification (NCBI taxonomy): domain Eukaryota; kingdom Metazoa; phylum Platyhelminthes; class Cestoda; order Cyclophyllidea; family Hymenolepididae; genus Rodentolepis; species Rodentolepis nana. The sequence continues at coordinate 15,880 of UZAE01012151.1, forward strand.
GTAATCATTCCTCATCCGGGGAAAGAAGTTTGTCATCATCAATAGTTCGCTTACCCAATGCCAATCTAAAACACACAACAACATGCGGTTAGAACAAACATCAGTGTTAAAAAGCTCGGCAAATTATATCACGATTCAAAGTTGGATCTGTTTCCATCATTTTACTCACCTCGCATCTTCTTCACTCCACTTTAAAATGCTCCATTTGCCTGCATCGAGGAACCTACACAAATCAAAACAACTGTCAATCCATAATCAGTATCACAGTTTGTCGTCACAACAGTGCACGAAGACCGTCGTGATGGGAAATCATCACCAAAACATTTTGCTCACCTTCACACACTCCCGTGTCTAAAAGGAGAACATACGCTGTTATAAAAATTTTGTCAGATGGTGATGCATATATCACAGAATCAAAGGTTTTGGTGTTAAAATATCATCAAAATAAGCTCACCGAGAGAGAACCCACGCCATCAAGCATTCCATTGTAATGCGTGTATTCGTGGTTGGCTAAAACAAATTAGTTAATTGCTTTAAACATTTCGAAATTAAACATATCTTTACTTATTCTTAACTCTTTACAGGTGAAATGGTTTAATGAAATGCTTCACGTCGTTGTGACTTTTCCTTTTACTTTTCTTCTTAATTTTCGATCATTTTTTGGGAACAAATACTTAATTATTATATTTTAATAAAAAATTTAAACCTTGGCAACGTTTAACTGTGGTTTGGCGAAGTAAATTATTCAATTTTTGTATTTCTAATAAACATTGAAAACTGGAATAAATATCGCAAATCAATGATTGAAAAGGTCGCAAATTTCCCTATTTTTATTAGCTATTGCGTATATGACAATTACACAAAGTAAGTACAAGCGATAAGAATACCTCGAGGATTTAATTTTGACGAATTAACTAATGAATAAAAATAACAAATGGTAATGAAAATCTATATATTGATGTAATAAGACGAATGTATAATTTAGTAAACTTTTTTTTATTAAGAGACTAGTAAATTTAAAACTTCATGCATTTAAGGTTTTTTCATTATGGTTGATTTGGTGAAAGTGTTCAGTCCAGTATTTTTGAATCATACTAATTGAGCTTTCGCAACAGTAATACCTAAAAAGTCATGCTTTTTAAATGTAAAATCCAGATGGTAAGACATAATCAAACTGGTATTATAACATTATGAATATCTTCCTATACTGTCATCTCTGCAGTTTTTTAAATTCTACGTTATTATTTTCAATGACCTTCACACATTTTTTAATCATGGAATCAGTAAAGCGTTCATAGTGATAAGGCATTAAATATTTCTAGACTGAAATACCGGAGTTGGAAGACTGCTTCGATAATCCTAACACCGATACTCCCTATACAATTAAGGAAAGCAAGAATAAATTAATTACTAGAGGAAATCCTGACAATGAAGTAAAAATTAATTAAGCTTAATCCTGAAGTTGAGTGAGGAAACGCAAAATTTATTCAGAAGGGCCATTAAAAGGTCATATGTTAAACAGAGTAGTTCAAATCACATTGAACCTTCTACTACTCATACATCCGGAGGCATGGTTTCAAATAAAAATAACGACTATCCGCGTAAATCTCGAAGAGAAAATACTATTGTTTTCATTCATGTATCCCATTTGATCGTATTTATTTTTAGAATGGATCACGGATGAGTTGCTCTCCCAAATTTCGTCTGATCCTGAAATTTCTACTTGGCTTCGAAACTCGGAAAATATGGCGTTGTTAAATGGTTTGAAAACAAATCCCACAACATTACTTACGTCCAAGAATACTAAAGATAAGAATGTTATTCAGAAAATTTGCGCGATTTTAGGTGATTTTCAGAGTTCATTCTATAATCTTTGTTACTTTAAAAATATTCAGTTGTTGATGTATAGTTAATAAATAATAAGCCCTGAAGTGCTTCGTAGCATTAAAGGTTTCGTCTTTATTTATTGAGATTTATTATGCATATATTAACAAAAATGATGATTATATTATTCTTATTGCCAAAATTAAAAATTCACCCTTGATGTTCCTCCTTCCCTCTGTGTAGCCCGAAGTCATCTAAAGGGCTAATAATAACTATCACAACTCCTGCCATTTGAAATAGATAAATAAATGTTCTTAATCCAGCCGAACACTTCGAAAGTCTGTCGGAAAGTCAAGCACGAGAAGAGGTTCCAGAAACATCAACTCAGACCACTAAGCCCTTGATTGAAGAAGTACTAAGCCCAGAGGAGAAGGCGATGCAAGAAAGAGTTAATAACATTTTAGCCGATGAAAAGGTACGTGGCGCATTACAGGATGAAAACGTTCATACGATTATCGACTCTCTTCGTAACAATCCAGAAAGGGGACATCAGTAAGTTGAGATGTGGAAATTTTTTAATGTATTTCCTTGTTTACAAATCATTTCATCTTGGTGTTCTAGATTAGCAACACAAGCGTCCAAAGACGTCAAAGAGAAGATCCGTCTTCTTATTCAAAAAGGAGTATTAGCGTTTCAATGATGATTTATTGCATGTAGCAAGGTTATAAACTTTTCAAGAGTAAAATTAGTAATTAAATGATATTCATAGCAAACAGCGCTTTCCAATATTCGAGTAAATGCTGTGACTGAAAATTGGGACAAGAAATCATGCATTAGATCATCTACCAATAACTTTTCCTTATTTGCCATCAGTAGCATCTTAGTTTTGTCAATTGCAAATAGCAAATATCTGATCGAGTGGCAATTATACGCAACTCCTGATTGTAACTATGTGAAAGCGTTGGTTTTATAAATGCAAACCTATTCTGGTAATAGCAATACATAGTATAGGAGTCACGTATTAAAAATTAACCATTTCGAATTTCAACAGTTAGATTAAAAATTAAGCCTATATTTATAGGAAGGAGGATGCTTATACTTATTTCCTCTACTGAGAAGAGGACATTTCAACATGAAAGTCCGACCTTGAAAAAATGATACTTTCTTGATATCAAGTAGTAATTAGTGTTTTGATATCCTCGAGACCTTCGTTAGCAAATGAACAAATTTTTCAAAGGTAGTTGAGAATCGCACTAAACGCCATCCATTAGAAAGCGTTTTCACAACAATCTGACATTTATAAATGTGAATGTATGCAGAAACATGCATTTGCAGCTGCTTAAGTGGGGTGATTTGAAGATTACTATGGACTTAATCGTACATTGTCACAAGCTTTTTCAGGTCAATGTGATAGCCCATTCACTACATTTCCACATGTTCGAATTCCATGTGCTGTCAAATTTTTACAGCTTATAAATTCCACAGTATCGTTTATGCTGTGTTAGTAGCTTCACAATCAACTGTAAAATTTTTCCATCCAAATCACCATCGGTCTATTTTCCATTCTTCAACCTATACCCGTGGTGCCTGAACACCAATGCTTAGAATATGTAATCTTTAGCTGCTTTTGTCTGTTAGTGTCTGCTTGCCCGCCTCCTCTTTGCATCTCACTTTACGCATACATCCGGACATATTCATTAGTCAATTTAATTCTTCAAGCTATTCGACTACATGGATTTTCCGTTCCACTGTTAGTAATAGTAAGCTTCTAGCAGATACATTACAGAATACAACATTTGGGCATGCATAACAGTTTCATATCAGCTATACTTCACCAGAGTACAACGGTACTATAATGTCTTAGTTTGGTTGAATATTCGATGGAAAAGTGGACTTGCAAAGTTCTTTGTCTTCCCAGGAGTTTGATGTACATATAATATCGACATGTTGAAAGGGCCCTGATACCACTCTATTTCTATCGATTTCTAAGCCTAAGTGCGCCCAAACTTAGTGGGGACCAATTAATTTCAACCCAACTAATTTTAAAATTTAATCAATGTAGAATAAGAGAGCTTCAGTCCATGAGCTTTGGCTTACCGATAGGCTCATAAAACTGACGATTTTATAGTTTACTTCTTAGTAATTTAAAATAGCAGTTGATAGTTCCTAGTGGTTGGTAAATTCAGACCTAACTTATTCAAAATTCAAAGTCTAATTTCAGTCCAAAATAGAATGAATTTGACAGTTAAATGGCAAATCTTAAAAGGAAGGTTCATGGGTATCCCGAGTTAACTTAATTTTGTTGGAAATAAGTGTTTTGAAGCTAAAACAGCACTAAAAAGTAGAGAATTGTTTTGAGTTCGAATTCCAGTAGTGTTTTATTCGAATCAGTGAATGACAAGTGGATATAAAATACTTCAACCATCTGCTGTGTCTATTCTTATCCAAAGGTCGAATTCATCCGAGATGACTTAGGTTATAAGTTCTATATCTTGTACATCGCAATGGCAAATGGTGATTATGACGATAATGAAAACATCAGTTGTGTAGTTGTGGACAACCTCCAGGGTTTTGAGTAACACAGCAACCGCCACGTTCAGCTCTACGCTGAGACCTTGAGGTTGAAGTTGAAGACTACAAGAGTATATAATTAAAGGCTAAAATTGTTTGAGAAGAGTTGCGGTTGGGAAACTATAGGAGTAAATAAGAACACAGCTATTTAAATGAGAATATCAGTTTTTATGGTATAGAACAGAGATGCATGAATCAAAGGTCCGTCTTGAATTGATAGCAGTATTGTTTATGATATTTAACTGCTTTTTATAAAAATCGTTCATTTTGGAAACGCAGTTATTACCACAGTTCCAGTAGGCTAACTGAAAGGATCTATGAACATTTTAAAGCGAAAAATGTGAAGTTATATAAATAAACAGATGGCGATGAATGCTGTGAATTATACTTAGATTTCCCTTTATAAACCCTTTAACGCCCTAACTACTTTTTTGAAAAATGCACCCAACCGCACTCACCGGTATCTCACAGCAAACTGATGCCGCCGAAGTGATGAGTTCTGGTGGTGTATCAGGTGAAGGCTCTAGACACGTAGTGAGCATTTTTCAAATGGCAATAGCGCCTTCTGTTACAAGCCAATTATTAGTTGAGTTTATTTTGAAAAAGAACAAAGGGGTGTTAAAGGGCTAACCATTCTGGTGGAATCTGCTGTCCGAGCTGTGGGATCCGGGCTCTCTCTCTCGTCGGGTACCTTTTGAACGATTGGCTCATATTGTCAAGTGTGTCCTACTTGTCAATTTAACCAACTCTGATTGACAAAATGTTACTACGATTTGAATGGGACCAGACATGGACCCTTGGATTTGATCAATTAAGTCATAGCTATCTTGTCTTGGAACAGTTTCAGGTAATCTTGCGCTTACTTTATATATTCAGGGACTTTTTGTTTACAGAACGAATCTTTGCTTAGAGATCTGAGAACACATTTAGATTCAGAGTATCTACTGGTATCTTCCCTTGACATATTAAACAGACTGAAAATAAAATGAAAAAATATGAAATTGACATTTTTATTTATACTTATTTAAGGTGGTGTTGTATTTAATTTCTTACAGTTGTCCTTTCTGAATTTCTTAATATAAATGGTATAGGAAAAGTTGTTCTCTCTTTTAGTAATTGAATCGGTCATGCAGAAGGAAGGCAGAGATAAAAATGATGACAATCGTTGATTGTTGTGTCCTCAAAGATGAGCAGATCAGATTGTAGTGGATGTCCGGACCCTCTGCAACGATAAATAATAATAATTATTATTAATAATAATGAATTTGTTATATACAACGTTACAATCATAATCGATTTCAAATAATATGTGAATGTTTGAAGAAGCATTCAATAAACATTATCTTGTCCAGTATTAGCAAATGGCAAGTGTAAAGGATCTTAAAAGCTGCTAATTCTTACAGCTTCTCAATTACATCTTTCCAACTTAGAATGCGTGATCGTTGAAATGTGTTCAAATTGATTTTCTAAAATTATTAGCAGGAGCTCGTGTGATCAACGTAGTTATACAATTTGGTCATTCCTATTTCCATCCGAACAAAATCGCACAGTGCCTGGGGTGATTTAAAACGTGATGCTCTATTTCAGTGATTTCAAATGTTATAAAAGAAATAGATGTTCTGGAAGTATTTTGATCAAAAATCAGTAAAAATTTACCCCAAGATGCACCAGGCACACACTGATCCTTCGGAATCATTTGAAATTGCACGATTGGTGAAGACATTTTTCCTACACCAGCTCGACTATATGCATAGACTCTCAAATTGTACCTCTTATTGATTTCCAGATTTTGAACGTAACCATATGTTCTCAGACGCACATCTACATCAGTATGCGCCTCCTTGTAATTCGCTCCTACTAGCCAATAGCGAATACGATAGCCCAAAACAGCTTCTTCGTTCAAGGTCGTTTGAACACCTTTCCAGTTGACCCGTACTGTTCTTGGATAGTTCGTACTATTTAACTGCACGATTGTTGGGAAACTCTGCGGCCAAAGTTTATAAGTGGTCTGTTCAGCAAACCCAGATGGTGGTCCATCTCCGGCTGTATTGAATGCCTACATTCACAAAGTTTCAATATCAGTTGTTCATAAGATGGTATAACATGATTTTCTGAAAAAACAGACCTGAACAGCTACACAATAGTAGATATCTTGGTCCAAGCCGATAATAAACCCAGAAGTCAGATCTGAACCGTATAAAGTTCGTCGTTGACCCTGTTCGAATCTCTCGATGTCTGATTCGATACCCAGGCATTCGAGATTGCGTCGCCAATAGATGATACGATATCCAAGGATCGGACCCTCTTCTCCACTTAGAAGAGGGGGTTCCCATGTTATGAAGAGCGCACTACCGTTGTATTGATTTGCTTGTTGATTGCGAGGGGCCGTTACAGGGAGACGAGCCGCTGACATGACCACTACGGGATCGGTGACTGGTCCCGCTCCCTAAATTAAGACAAAATATATTGATTACTAACTTCATTTAAATCATACTGGAATAACAAAAAGGTAACTTGGATGACGTCAACTAATTAAATTCTACCGTTTTTATCAACAATTCCGTTTCATTCCTCATTAATTCGCTTACAATTCCTGCTAAAAATGGATTTCCATTTTTGGAACTTTAATAACATGATCAGATAATACTCAGTTTGAGAAAATCTAGTTTTAAGGGGAATTCATAGGTGCTTTATTAAAAGGCATGAAAATAAAGACAAGTCTATTTTCTAGAGCAAATGATCAAGAAGTCTGGGGGGCAGATTCCTTCACTTTACCTCTGGAATGCGAAGTTTTTCGTCAGAACTACGAATTTAATCGATTTTTTATCGATTTCTCCGAAGATTTTCTTTAGGATTTGAGGTAAATTTGAAATGGAAATTGGAGAAAAGCAGGCAATCTAGCAGTTCAAATTAATTAGTCGTAGAAGTTTTCCTTTTATCAAGACATTTACCTCTCCTTCTTATCAATTGGAAAAACCAATAAGTATTGTAGGATTGCACCACGAAAAATCAATACTTAACGGTAGATAAAACTCTTGCATCGCTCCCAGGAGATCGCATTCCCCATCCTATTGTAACAAGGAAATGCTGTGCATTTATTTTGTGCTTGAAACTGCACTTAATGCAAACAGAAAATGTTATACAATGCCCATATTTTGCCTATTATCTCTGTATTCGATTAAATTATTTCATATTGTCTTACAAACTTCCCTTTGCACGTTAATGAAAATGTTAATAGTGGCGGAATTAGATTAATCCGCTTTTATGAGAGTCTTGGCAGGAATTGAGTCAATGAATAGATGGATCGATTTCTTCTTATTTATAGATTTATGGAACTTTTTATCGACCGAGGATCTGACTGGTTGCAATTGGTTACACAAAAAATCTAGAATATAGACACCACTACTGGGGTAATAATTATGTCTTATAGTTAATGTCATTGTTTTAAATGACAAGCACATTAGAATTTATTTAATTAAAGTAAACAATGTGTCTTATTTTATGACTTCTTACCTGTTTATTGACTGGCTGAAGAGTGACTTCGTAAGGCTTGTAGTACCGAAGAACAGGCAGGCTGACAGTGTATTGAACCCATGTAGTGCCAGGCACCGGTGTGGGATCATACACTTTTACTGTAGTGTACTCAAGATCACCCCAGGCGCGCCAATTTAAAACATAGTGGAAACTCTCCCCGTTCTGTTCGAAATAAGACAGTGGCTCCCATTTTACCACCAGAGTGCCCTGAATTAAAATACATCTTAACCAGAAGTGTTATTCCAAATAATAGAATGTGAGTCGGAACTCATTTCCTTATTGAGCAAACGATGGGTCAAGAAAAACTTACCTCTTTACCGCCCCCGCCAGTAACATTTCGTACCATCTTCGTCGGTGGTTTGGGCAGAGTAATGATTCCCCGAGATGGACTCGAAGCTTCTCCCACTCCCTTGGCATTCACGGCTCGAATTCGTAGCTGATACTGAATGTTTGAGTAGAGATTTCCTATAGTCATGGTCCTACGATTCGTATTGATGCCTAGAATGGATTGCTAAAATGAGTTAACTTCAAGAAAAATATCCTACCGAAAATGCATTACAAATGGGTGACCGAGACCATTATAAGATTAAGAACACTTTGAACACTCTCACTGCTCATATGCGGGTAGTTATTACAAATTTAATGCGCTTGCCAATCCGTGGCTTCGATATCTGATTTTTTAAAAGTACTACCAACCCTTTGATTGTAGCATTAAATAGCAAATAATAATATAATACATGTATTACTCGAGTAATTCTCAGTTTCTCATTAACGCTATTGAATCTTGACCAACTTTCCCCGAAACTCCCCCCTAGAATGATAATAGACTGACCTATTTCAATTTCAGCCGATTCATTCAGACGTCCCACCACGACATTCCATGGTCGATCTAGAACTCTCGCTTCGATTATGTAGTACTCGATTGGATGGAAGTGATCGGCTCCTTTCGTCCAGTTGACTATCACTAGTTCGGTATCTGGAATCGTAGCTGCTTCAACACCTTTGAAGGATGAAAATAATAAGGAGCAAGAAAGTCATTAATTCAACTAATTAATATCGTTTAAATTACTCTACTGAAATAATAATAGTAATAATAATATGAGAGGAGGCTATGTGGGGAACACAACTTTAGCATGACGAATGTAGAGGCCTCCCGATCAAACAATGACCACAGTCAGGACGACAAATCAATAGTTAAAGCCAGTGCGTGATTATCCGACCAATGAATGACCAAAGTCATTGCGTGCATACTATGACTAGATTTCCAGTTTCTCATCGGCAATCCCAAATAAACATGTTCCATGTGATACGTCTGTTTCCTTCATAGCTTTGTGGCAACTTAGCTAATTCTGGGTGTCCTTTCAAACATAGGAGAATCTTCCATAGAGATTACTAAGTATAGTCAAGGCTTATTATTTGCAGTGCTCCGCTACAGATGAGGTTATCTTTGAACTTGTCAACCTCTCTTTTTCTAAAAACGTTATTATTATTACACGGATTCATTAAAGATTTGTACAATATATCAACCTTTTTTATTGGTCGAAAGATGAAAGTAATTTTGTTTTCAAATGGGACCACATTTCTAAATGCGTCAAATTATACACTGGTGCTGGGTTAAGACGTGATCACCTCAATTTTAGCGCTTTCAAAAGATAACAACATATGCAAACAATTTATATAAGTACTCTCGAATAAGAAAGGCAAATGAAATACTGCATACGCTTGAGCTGATTAAAGAAGTCATCTTTAAATTGAAAACCCAAAATTCGTTAAGCACATTTCATACATAATGGAAGAATTGAAGTCGAGGAGGAAGCATTTTCCCTGCAAATTAAAACCGTCTTCCGCGAAATAAATCGCGCGCATTCAACATACCAGCACAGGGGCCAGGCGGACCAGCAACGAGGATGTAAGCTGTGGCAGAGATTCTCGACAGTGGAGTCTGCACCTCACAAGTGTATCTCCCCGCGTCATACAACTGAATATTAATAATGTGGAGGAAACCAAAATCACGATCGTAGGGCCGCAGAAATTGTGTTGTCTCGTATCGTCGTGCGTCGATATCCATCCGGTCAAACTTTATTTCTACATCCTTTTGAAAACACCAAATTTTAATTGTTGCCAAAATTAAACGTTCGCATACATATATACGTGCGCACGTGCGTACGTAGTACTCAACGGTTGACAGTGATTTAATATAATTAAAGTAAGTAGAATAAGTTGAAAAGACGATAACTCACTTCATAATACCAGGCATAATTAACATCCAGAAAAGAGCTGACTGTTGCTTTGCATGGCACGATAACAGTTGAATTAACATCCACAATTGTATTCTGTGGTTGTAAGGAGATAACCACTGGATCAATAACAGTCAAATAGGCTGATGTATTTGCCATTCCATATTGATTTTGTGCTCGACATTCAAAAGTGCCTTCTTGAATTTTTGTCAACTGATGTACAAGGAGATTTCCACTTGGCAGGGTGCAATATGTTTTGGCACACTAAAATAGATTTAATGCGCACAGTTGTTAAATTTACAAAACAACATCAGATATGGTAAATTCAGACTAATTCACAGTAGGTTCACCACTGGTTGTATTCATGCTGCTAGTGTCCGGAGTAATTGCGGCTCCGTTGAAGTACCAAGTAATGTTAGCTGTAGGTGCCGCTTCGGGTTGACAGGTCATGATAGCACTTTTACCCACCATTCCAAGTACTGGCACCATCGGATTCTTTTGGAAGTTCGGGGGGAATGCAAGTACTCTAAGCTCACCAGAAGATGTCACAGTTCCTAGACTGTTCACTGCCAAGCAATTAAACATGGCTGAATCGGTAAGGCCCACCTAAATTAAAGATCAATTTCAATACACGGAAATTCAGGTGAAATAAATTTCATTTACAAAAGGACTACATTTGAAATTGTTAGAGTCGCTGGTGCACTTGTTCCATCGTTAAGGACATACTTTGTTCCATCCAATTGACCAGATGCAATGAGATCTCTTACATACATTCCGTTTCGAAGCCAGAACTGTATGGGCTTTGGAATACCCTCTGCTTCACAGACCATATTCACCGTAGACCCAATTGATATGATCTCATCTTTGGCTCTATTTGTGAAGTATGGAAGAGCTCTGATCTGAAGACTAACAGTTCGAGGCTGTGCTACACTTCCTTTGGCATCGGTAACCTGAGATTTTTAAAAAAATTGTTTATTTCGTTAAAGAGAACATGTATAAAAATCGAAATTAATAACGCAATTTAAAAATATACCATTATTAAAGCATTAAATTTTACGAAATTGGTGATAAAGTAATTCACTTTTTTAAAACAATAAAGTGTTAACAACCACTTATATTCGTGAAGTACACAACGGCTTCACCGATGAACAAAGTAACCTCATGCGCACAGTTAGGCTCGAAAGTGCGGCCGTGCAACTTCGCGTAGAGAGTAAGTGCAGTCTTGAGTGCGAGAGCACACAGCCAACTGCCAACCAATAGGACCTCGCTTGGTTTATCAAATCCGCCATATTGGTATGAAGACAAAGATCCCTGTCCTTACACGCACCCCACGGTCTCATCCAAAATTAAACGTGCTCCACGTGATACGTCTGTTACCTTCATAGCTTTGTGGTAGCTTAGCTAATTCTGGGGGTCTTTCCAAGCATAGGAGAAACTGCCATGGAGGTTACTGTGTATAGTCAAGGCTTATTAGTGAAGCAATCTGCTACATATCTTATGTAAACTTAGTAGAATAAGTGCTTGCTTTTTTGTTGAAGTTTGTTTAGAGTTAACACTATGTCCTTTAAGGTTAACCTGCAATGAATGGCTTACACTACACTCGTAAACCGCTTGGTCTTCAGGTTGAGCATGTGGAATGTCGATTACCCGACCTCCTTCTTTTATCCAAGTCTTTGGAATTCCAACTCCGTCCATCTATTAATGACAAATGAATAATGATATATATATATACTATTTCTTCATAGTGTGAATTTGCTTAAAGGCATTACCCTTCTCCAGGTGTACTGCAGGGGTCCCGACTGGACACTGCCTCCAGCAAAGCACTCAATTCGGACAGCACGACCTCGAATTGGGTCGCTTGGCCAAATAGCTGGAAAACTGTCGTAGATTCGAGGTTCCTGTGTCCGGTAGTTGCTTTCCATCACCTCCAGGGGCATGTCTGGTGACTTAGGTGAATCGCTGGGTCGAGATCCTAGTTGGTACATTGTCACCATGCAGATGTAAATACCAGTGTCCTATAAACCACAGGAATACATTTCAGGAGAGAGCATTAACTTTACCATTTTTTGCTTTGACTAATTTATGGTCAAATTTAGTCAGATCAGAATAAATTTAAATGGGTAAGGGGAATTTAAGTTATTGTTAGTTTTCTTTTCGGCTTCTAGACTAACATCTAAAAACAAAACTCGAAGGTAACGTAGACGACCATTATTGACCCGGAATGATCTAATGATTTGAGTGACCTGTTCACTTATTTCCATTATTTCGTCAAACCATTCAAATTCTGCATGTATCAATTGCAGTTGCTTTTGAATATCAAATAGATATGTGATAAATTATCGCTATGACCAAAAATTGGAGTAGTATTGGATTTACCTACTGATAATTTCGGAAGTAAAAGAACTAGTATTCTATTTGTTCTATGTGTTTTAAACATTGTAGGTTTTTCATGCTCTATTTATTGAGAATTAAGAGCTTATTCAATGGCAAGTTCAAATTAATTAATTGTCGACGATGTGTAACAAGTTTATTAATCATCTAATGAAATTGTGCAAGTGGTACACCCTGGGCAACGTATACTCATATGGCGAAAAAAGTTGACTTCTCACTTCAAATTACCATGCCACTACTGTATTCCATATTCGACCATTTTCACAATATTCACCTCACCTTTTCTCTGCCTTTGTGGCTGTCTGACTGTCTGTCTCTGTCACATCTGTGAATTATTCTTCTGTTCCCCAACCCCTCGACTTGTTCTCACTTTGATGTTCTCCCCTCTGTAAAGCCCGAAGCCAGCTAAAGGGCTAGTGATAATTATCAAAACGCCAGCCATTTGAAATGACCAAATAAACAAACATTGGGCAGAAATATAAATTAAATGAATGAGTACTATTAAAAGGCACAGTAATCCAACGGAAGAATCACGGAGTATATATTTTGAAGCGTAATGGCGTGAACTGTCTAAGAAGTGCATATTATAAAATCCTAACTCAAATCTTCTGAAACTCTGTCGTTATTCTCAAAATAATTAGAATTTAATTGAACTTTGCTGGTAGCGATTATAGATTTTTAGTAATTTAATGAGTTATCACATAGTAATACAATAATAGAGAATTAATTTTAGTAATAGAGAATGCTATCAAAAGTCTTAGTTGCCACATTTCGGCATAAGTTTTATTAATATCACTTTCTGAAGTAGTTTTGCAGTAAAAGTAAAATAATAATAGAAATTGTTTTTGGTTTTGTTTCACTTAAATTGGAAGTAATGTGCAATGGTTTTGCTTACTTGAGTAGTAGCTTCCGAGAAGCCTATCAATGCTTGAGCTTGAGATACGAAGACGCCCGGTCGAGCGGTGAGAACAATGGGCTCGAGGGATTGTCCCTTTCGCATGTAAAATGAGTAAATTAAACCTTTAAATAAATATGAGACATGAATGACTATATAAACTTCAGATAATGAGAAGTTAAAACAAATTTCACCCACTATCTCGAGGAGAATGAGCAGGTGGGTCGCATGGAATTGTGACACTTTGATAAGCAGCCACAGTTCGAGTCCTTCTGGGATGTTTTGGGAAAGTTTCTAGCTGACCAAAAACTACTTTAGCCGTTTGAGATAGAATACTTCCGTATCTATTATAAGCTTCGCACTGATAATGCTCAGAATCCGCACTTGACGAAGGATAGTGTATGACCAAATTTCCTCCACTAATTGCAATTCTGCCAGTAGTGGAATTTAGTGGGTTTATAAGAGTTCTTTGAGGTCGTAAACCAGAAGAACCTCCAACTAGATTGAGTCTATACCAACGGTAATTTGGTATTGGATTTCCGTTAGCAATGCAGGTGAATTGGACAAAATTGTCAACATCGATTCCGCTGACATACCAGGCATCACTGGGCTGCTTTACGAAGCATGGACCACGAGAAATCGATTGCGTGTCGTTTTGTCCAAAACTGATTGTTCGATCAGTTGGTTGGAGGAATTTGGCATTGAGTGTAGGAGCTTGGCAAATATACGGACGGAGTTCAGTTGATGTGTCAATATACCAACCCCAAGAAACCCCATTGGAACCGTAGACGAGTTTATCACGATTTGCTGGCCAAGTTCCTACATCAGATGCTGTTGGCGGTGTATCAAACCAAAGTTCGTATAGACTAGGACGAATAGCCTGTTTGTCAGTTGGCCATCCAGACCATATAAACTCTCCGAATGGTGATGTGAGCATTGAACCTGATGTATACCACCGCACACTAATAACTAAAAAGTCATAATTTGAAAACTTACCTTCTATTTAAAACATTCTTTTCGAGCCAACCGCTGACGAAATTGTGCTCTTCCATAGTCTGGATTCGAAGCATATGTGCTAATCTGCCCTAAAAGTTCATATATAAAAACATTTAATAAAAGACAGACCAGGCAGTCCTTGTTTGCATCAGAAAATGTTGCATATGGATAGTTTATAAAGGCATAACAATTTGTATCAAAGTGAACCCATCCGGTGGGACAATCTAAAATGCTCAAATCCTATTTTTCCTTACCTGATCTCGTCTGAGGATCATTAGGACAACCAGACCATGGATTTATCTCGCTCCCTTTAGTATTATAAACTAATATGAGAAACAAATAAATCATGTCTTTTTGTGTTTAGACAGAACTATTATTTTTAACACTTTCCGGATCTTTAAAAGTTAGTAATTTACAATCGTGTCTTATCCTGAGGGTTAAAACAAATCAAGGTCAAAATGTTTTAATCATCTAAAAGTATTTGAATAATGCAGATTTTAACAAACTAAACATTATCAAAATTTGTTTTGCATTAGTTATTTTTGTATAGGATTTCAAAAAATATGGTATGGCATTTCATACATTTGAATAAGTTTGTTCATTTCTAAATCGCGGTTGCGATTCTCCTTCAAAACTTATTCTAAATCTTTATCCATGATTTATTGCAGTACTGCGCACCATCAAGTACGAACACATCCAATTTATTACATATATATTGTAATGTCATTATCTTGATTTCTCGATATATAAGTAAGTTGATATAATATCCAATTTCATATTTTGATTACTTAGCAATCTTCATTCGTCAACGAATGACTTTCCTTCTCCGGGTAAATTTGTAAAATTTCTAATCAATGATCCATCACGCAGTGATGATATTTCTTAACTCTAATCGACTAAGTACATAAAGTGAAAGCATGTTCAAGTAGGAATTTAGAACGGGAAAATTGAAATATCGCGAATGCTTTATTTTATTTTACTAATGCTATCATTTAAATTGAAGGCAATAAAGAACCACCTCTATTGGCAATACATCCTTCGTTCCTCACAAAATTCTGGTACATCTCTATTTCGGTAAATGCTAACAACATTGCACAGTTTGGATATATGGCCTTGGATAAAAAGTTCAGAGGGTGATGACATATTATCATGATAAATGCAAGGGAGAGAGGGGGGGGGGTCCGACAAATATGGTGCAGAAAGCAAGAGTATGAGATCGAGTGACTAGAGTATGCAGTTAGTAGAGAACGATGCGTCCAGTAACTGTACGACGACAAATTGGACAAACAGCAACTTGGTCCCCACACCATTGGCATGTGGCATGTCCACACATGAATACCAGATTTCTTGAACGGTCCAGGCAAATCGGACAGCGTGTCTACAAAATAAATATTGACTTTCTAGGCATTTTATCGATAATTAAATGATATCACTTAGCCACTCTTGCTACGATTATCAAACTGTCTTCATTTTTGCAATCCATGTTGCCAAGATTATGCTAGTATACCTGGCCCTCCTTCATTCCTGCCCAACCTAATTTTTTTGTACTCAGTTACAATCTATTTTTTTTGCTTACATCATCGCGAGTCTAAGATTAATCGGACATCCCAGTTATTCAAAATCGGTATATTGAGATTACTAGAATAAGGGGACTAAAAATATCTAGACAGTCCCTTATATGGAGGAAAATCTCATTTAGCCGTTCTTGCCTCAATACTCATTGTTATGTATTTGTCTGTTACTTGGTATGCATGCTACTAAATATAGTCTAGTAGTTCAGCTGGTCACCATATCTTAAATTATTCAGGTAGAATCATTTCAACATAGATAATGCAGTAGACGATGTGCCTACCTGTTCCCGCATGGCTTGCAGCTCGTGTTGTAGACGCTTAAGTTCTTTTGAAGACGATTGGCCACTGGAAACCACCGAACCAGAAGGACGCATATTATTAGGCCTTGCATTCGATCCACCAGCCTGTGTGCATCTTGGAAGCGTCTGGCCAAAACAAAGAAGTTCAAGGGCAGAACAAAATTAGCTAATTTTATGATTTCAGCTTACCTGTCTTAGAGTTGCGTTGTAAACGCTCTTCGGCACCAAACATCGTGGATTCATAGTAGAAGCCTCAACTGCTTTTTGATAAAATAAAGCTAATTAGGGCAAAATAAATTTGAAACAAGCACTTCTTATCAGAATAAAGTAAGTTACCTTGATTATTCTCCGAAGTGACCCACACAGTAGACGCCTGTGATACAGTAATAGGAACCAGTAAATCCTGTGTCGCATTAGCTGGAATCAGTGATGATCTAACTGACGTAGAAGGTGGCGCCAGAACTCTTTCAATTCCACACCGCCCACTTACAGCCACCTCTATACTCCAGACAGCACTGACGGCCTGACCACATTCGGGGCACATACCATCTGGACAAAGTTCTCCAGCATTGAATAAAGAGAGTAGGAGTTGTTGTCGACGTTGTTCACTCTCGGTTTCTGCGAGAAGCCATTCAGGTTTGGACTGTTCGTCATCGTCATCTCCGGCTGCTTCTAGGGCTCTATTCAAGCGGGACACGCGGGGAATCAGGCACTCGCGACAAACGAGAAAGTGGTTACACGTGCGGGTCAAGGTCACTGCTGGACGGAATGTGCACTCACGACATGCTGGAATCTAAAAAATGGCAGTAACAATGAACTAAATGGAAGATAATTAATTATTCAATTTCTGATATGGATAATTACTCTATTGATTAGTAACTTACCATGGCATAGTAACTACCTGGAGTTTAATAATACAGGCACAACTAAATACGAGAAAAAGGAGGTGTTTGAAAACTTATCGAAATGTAATCCTCACCTAATCAGTCCATCCAACTACGATCTAGATTCAACTTTTCAGACCACCCCAGGGTACAGAAGCAAAATAGACGAAATTTAATCACGTGACAGTCTTGCTGTCAATTAAAATATAGTTGAAACTACGAAAAATAGTGACTTTACTTCATAACGAGGCGTAATGCTTGTAAGCGCCTCTTTAAACCACTGTTTCATGAAGAACATAAAAAGTATAAAAGATATAAGAAAGTATATTTTTTTGAAATTCAATAAATGCGTACCTCACGATAAGCATCCACTGACTGTCGACATATGATACACTTCTTCAGTAATTGAGTACAGTTCTGACAAGCCACAATATGTCCACACGGTGACAAGAGCGCCGCTCTATCCCGACTGGAGCAGACCATACACTCTCTCAATTCCTCGCCCAGTTCATCCAAATTCAGCGGCAAGTCAGCTGGTTTGGGTTGTTGAAGCTGCTGTTGTGTCATCATTTCAGCCGACATCATGGGGGGTCCATTTGCTGACCACTCAGAAGGGACCAAGAAATTCGCAATCGACATTGAAGATCCAGTAGGACTGACAGTACCCGATTGAAGAACCCGCGATTCTGATCTATTATCTGCGGTGAAAAAGTCATTTAGGGCAGACGTTTCACTATTTGTAACAGCTGTGCTTGAAGTAGAAGCTAAACAGGCTTCAAGGAAGCATTGCTGAAGGGCTAATTCAAGAACAGAGTCTTCTAGAGTTGACAGACAAGGGGGTGGAGTGATTTGATTGTCTGAACTCGACTCAGAAGAACGTGATTGCAGACCAACTGCGGCCACCAAGCAAGAGGAAATGAGAAGGAGGACAGAAATTCCGGAATTAAGAGCGGTTTGTACCACCGATTCAATTCGAGATCGCAAAGAACTGGGCAAGGAATGAAGAGACTGATCCTCCTCATTTTGAGGCATAGATGGGTGATTAGTAATGTCGGCACAGGTAACGAGATATCGTGCAACTGATGCAAGGAATGGCACCATTGACAATTCGATTCGATTGCCCTCGGTCACCACCCGTTGGGAGGAGCCCTATGCAGAAGCAACTCAATTAAGTGGAATTGCTACTCCACTAACTTTCTGCAAAGAAGTTGAAGTGACTTACCGATTGTTCCGTCAAATTGGCATCATTTGGGGCTGTCTGCTCAGTAATGGTAGGTTTTATTGAACGCTTGAGCATAGCAAGGCTCAAATCAAGAGGACTCTTTCCAGAGGCATCTTTTACACAGGGCAAAGCTCCATGAGCTAGAAGGAGACAAACAATAGGAGCATTTCCCTTTTGCACAGCAAGATGAAGAGGTGTCAAACGATTTCCCAGAGTGGCTCCAGAGCTACCTCCGAGCATGAGAGCGCTTTCAGCATTGACGTTGACAGCAGCCAAGGAGATGGAGTGATCAGTGGAAGATGACCTGCCAGTGTTGGCGCTGGTGGCTGCCTGTGGAGGAAGCAGAAGGAGACAGTCGGCAATTGCTGTGTGGCCGTATAGGACGGCGAGATGAAGCGGTGTGAAACCGTCCGGACGGGCTTCATCCAGGAGCCAAGGCATCTGATCGCAGTAGGACACCAGAGCACAGAATACACTGAAAAATGAAGCAATTTAAAGATGACTAAGCTCTTGATACACAAGTACGATTGACAAAAGTTACTTTATATAAATATTTTTCCTTTCACCACGGAGATATCTTTATTGATTACTTGACTTATTTTAATCCTGAGAA
The DNA here is from genome assembly GCA_900617975.1 of Rodentolepis nana. NCBI lineage: Eukaryota > Metazoa > Platyhelminthes > Cestoda > Cyclophyllidea > Hymenolepididae > Rodentolepis > Rodentolepis nana. The sequence continues at coordinate 34,917 of UZAE01012151.1, forward strand.
GTTGTTTCATGTAAGACTTTCAATTTGGATTCCTCAGTTGACTTTTAAAAGACTTGTCTCTCCTGTTATGATATAGATGACAACCAAATACCGCCAAACTACACTTTTGGACTAGAATGAGGGAGAGTTTGAACAGGACTGTGGCCAGTTCAAGACACCGTAAACCACCAAGCAAGCTGACATTGACGATGTCACTGAGGCTAAGTCAACCACCTCGCCAACCAGTAAAGAAGTACCTGCCAATCATTAAAAAGGTAGAACATGGGGTATAACCAATCCTTTACAATAGGAAAGATTGGTGGCCGATGTGGCCAGACTATTGGAACAAAGGTCTCTTAACATAATTTACAGTGAAAAATCGACGCACAACATGAACGATGAGAGTTGTGTCTAGGCTGAATTGCTGGATGTCAAAGGTAGCGTCTGCACAGACCTGATCAAATTTAAGCCTTCGTAATACATTTCCTACTATTATGTACATCCATGTGTATTCGAAAATTTATTCACAACATTTTTTGTAAATCTAAAATAAGGATGGACTAATTTTGCAACTTGTTTATGGTGAACTCCTCCATTTGGCACACCATATCTAACGATTTGTGAATATACACACGTTTGTTCGTTTCAAATTTAACGAGTCGATGATTTACAATACGAATAAAAAGTGGTAACGTATTTTATTTTGAGCCAAAGGTCTTAATTAATTGGAAATTACGGATCGCTACTAATATCTATTTCAGTAGTTTTCGCATTCAAAAATGGAAGCAAGTTGTAATTGTGGGCAAATGGCGGAGGAGTGGGATTGTGCATGGGATGCTGGAAGCATAGAGGTGTGCATCGTGTGCGCGCCAATTAATCAATAAACGCACAGGTAGATGTGTGAAGCAAAGAAGCACGTGGGACCAATGAGGGGTAAGTAACATGATGTGCAGACGCCAGTAGCAGCAGCAGCAGCGGCAGCAGTAAACACACGTACGCATGGGTGCATCACGGGAGTAGAGGGGTGAAGGGCTGTGTGTGTGTGTGCGCATACCTTCTCCAGTCGATCAATAGTCTCCCTCTGGGACTTCTGCTGCTGTACCACACTACTTCTATCACTTGGGGAAAAAATATGTGTTGCTAATGATGATTCTAAGCAAATGCCTTTACATGAAATTCGGCATTTTGGATTTACATTCAAATGGACCTTCAGTAAACAAATTTAGTGGCGATTTAGGTGTTAGAGAGAAATTAAAATCGAGAGGTAAAATAGTGCGCTATATATATATATCTTGCATTTTAGCTAGATTTAGATATAAAATGCAGTCATGAAATGAATGAAAGAGTAGTGATGAAATTTCTGATTGGTGTGATGATTAGAGACTCATAATTCACAAGAACTTTCACCTCTTAGAGAAAGAAGTCTACCTGCCTCCAAACGATGTGAGGCTTTTCTGTGTGGGAAATCTCGATTAACTATCCACACACTTATCAAAAATTAGATGTTGGCAATTAAGGAAGGCATATTATCTGTAAATTAACTAAACAGTTGCCTCGCAAAGAGGCAAAAGCTGATGATGTAATTCTAAACGAGACGACACTGAAAGGAAGCAGAGAATGAACACAGAGAAACCTTGATTAACTCATTTTTGTAAGAAGATGCAAATGAATCAAAAAGAAAAGAACGAATCAAGAGGAGCATTTACTAAAAGACGGATTAAAACTGTTAAGGAAAGAGGGGAGTTCAATGCCTCCAGAAATCAATATATATATATATATATATATGCGTGTGAAGCTTATAAGCTGTTACCTGTGCTTACGCAGAGAAATAAAATGGTAAGCTAATGGCTACTTTGTTGAATGAAAGTTCCAGTATCTCATCGGAAAATAGTAATAGAGAGATGAATAAATACAAAATGTCGCATTTTTCTTAAATTAATTGGGCAGATTTCCATAAAAACCCTGTTACTCCTAGAAATTCTACCGTAATATTGTACACTCATTGGGTGCCATCAAAACCGAATTTTATTGATCGGTCATTGATTAAAATTGCCAACTAGTGGGAAATTTCTGCGATCCAAGACCTTCCATTGGGGATGCCATTAGCCTTAATGGGATTTGCCATCATAATTATCACTGTACACCAGAGTCGTACTCCCAATATATTCACGTGCCATCAAGGCCTTAATTCACGTGTGTGTGTGTGTGTGTGTGTGTGTGTGCGTACTTGGATATGGCATAGCCATAACGGTTGGCGTTGTTTGTATGTGGTGCTTGATGGAGCCAGTCGCTAAGGCATTTCCTGATGCACCACTGCTTACAGAAGTGCACATCGAACTTGCAAATACATGGGTGCGAGAGAACATCCAGCCACTCATTCAGGCAGCGGCTGTGGTGATTCACGAAGTCTTGAAATTACCCCTAGCATCCCCCCCTCCCCCCTCCCCTCTCCCCAACTCCTCCACTCCCAACCCAAGTCGTCCTGGTATTTCCCTCTCTCCCNCCCCCCCCCCCCCCCCCCCCCCCCCCCCCCCACCTCTTCTCCCCTCTTCACAGTAGACGTTCGCCAAGGCATAGGGAGATCTTGCCACATCTGCCTCCCTCTTCCCTTCTTCCCGCAAAAATCCTCCCTCTTCACCCTATTCGGCCATGCTGCTGACGTGGGCAAGTGAATCATCAGCATGGACTACTAATGCTAACCTAGGTCATTTTTGGGCCTCTTTTGACTTCGAAAAGAAACATGCATGCACTGTAGTTATAATACAGTGTGCTGGAGCAAAAAAGACTTCGCACAGTTAGGCTGACTGTATAATATACAAATGTGAATTACCTCAGGGAATTTCTCATTCATGACTTTATCATACCGAGAATACGAAATTTCGGGCAGTACAATTGAAAACCAACTTGATCTAATAAGAAGATGCTTATTCCGGGACTCGAGCATTGAACAGTAACCCAAATTCAAGAGATAGGAGAGTAAGCTGGGCAATTGAAGAAGCTAAGTTGAACACAATTAATTAGAGCCTGGGTACATTGAGCGAATAGGAATACTATTAATACTCGCGAGGAGGCAGGAGAAGAATCCTGATATTAGGGGAGGAAGTACACCATGAAAAATTGAACGAAGGGATCAAGTTTACTCGAGTGCATTTGTTTCAACCCAACCGTTTACTCACAAGTGATCTGGTTCAATTAATTACCTTCTTCATGCAAGATTCCCCCAGGCAATAAAATGTCACAATTTATTTCCATTCTTAAAATGAAAAGAATTATATTTAGACGGAGCCTTGCGTTTAAAGTGCCCATCTGTCAATTGAGATGTAGTGATATCAAGACCCATTGGTGGGTAGTTATACTTTCAATAATCAATAGATGGAGTTTCTGAAATACACTTTCAAGCTATGCAGACCAATCAGATGAATACGTAGACTGATTTGTGACTTGCGGGATTATATATACAAATATAACTTTTTTGTCCAAAAATAAATAGATGGAACTACCTTCACCTTTGAGTATTTCAAATATAGCTTTGGCTGAATGGAACACTTCCGAGTGCTCAGGTCATGAAGGCTTTACGGACAGAGCCGAGCCAATCGCAATTCGGGTGATGTCGATAGTGTTGATTTCAGGGTCAGAATCTCATACTTTCACAATACATTCACCTGATCTGCAGTAAATATTGCATACTAGAAGCTAAACGCCCCGTGTTCACATCTCATCCTGAATTAAATGGACTAAAAATAACCCTCTTTAGAAACAATTTATGTTTTTAAGCACTGGATAGTCATCGAAATAAAATTTATCTCAAATAATGAAATCGAGGTGAAAACTAAAAATTATCGATGCTAATGACCTCGATACGGATTTCAACGCTTAGGCAAAATAGTAAGCTATGATTCTGTGCCGTTGCCATCACATGATGATTTAGTTTACGTTTGCAATTTAGAATGACCATTTTCTGTCCAAATATCTGCCGAAACACTATTTAGATCCAGCTTTCCGTTTGAAAACATAGTCGCGAAAATATGTTGATCATGATCGGAAAACATATAAATCGCCCATTCCTACATTTGACTAAATCGATTAGATTTTCAGTTTTAGTGACTAATTTGCCAACGTATTCGAAAGGATAGGCCAAACTTCAGACTTCTGACCTTATAATATCGTGGCCAGGTCAAACGACGTAATTCTAACCTTGAGCTACCTGCGCTTGTCATCCTGACAGCCACATCACACAACTTGTATAAAGGGTACAAAATCACCAATGACATCCATCCGTCAACTTAGTTTACGACTTCGTTGTAAAGTGACTTTCCAAAATGAGGAAAACCTCATTAAAATAGAGAGCACCTCAGGCAGATTTCGGAAAGTGTCTTCTGACACGCATTTTGTGTGAATCCATAGGACCAACGGGAATATCTAATGAGAAACCCGATTTCTGCCTCCCTTTTAATTAACCCGATTCACCGGTGTGACTGAATGCGCAATGATGAGGAGTGAATTCGAGATTTCCGACTCCACCGACAAGAGCTTCTACAAATTCGACTTCAGGATATGAAAATCCTGACAAGATCTAACTTTCCAATCGGCTGTTGGAGACTGACATGTGTAGAAATGAAATTCAAGTAAAAATATGGTTCCACCCAATAAATGAGCAAACAAATCGTTTCCGAATGACGCAATCAAAATACAAACCCTAATAAACTTCCGTAAGGAAGGAAATTTTTCTCCAAAGTATCGATGACTAAAAATTCCAGCAACTGAACGGAATTTAGATCATAACAAAAACCACACTTCTCTCCCTCTAGATGAGTAGAAACAGACGCAATTAAAAGGAACACGTGAATTGATCTTCCAGTTAAAGGATCGAAATGAACCAATAAGTACTTATTAGGCCTTGCCAGTCCGAAGTCCTTTACATGAAAGCCTTCCTTAAATTTACTTCTTGGACAGAGGGAGGGCATATTAAGTCCCCACAATCTGGCACTCACTATACGTGGACCACGCCCTGAAAAACACCCATTGAAATTAAGCATTTTAGAGGCAACTACCAAGCTACTATTCTTAAATGGAGACAGGAAGATGAGAAGTAGTATCGATCCCAAAGTTCCAAACCCAGTGGAATAAACTGGGGACTCTGGCTAATCTAAACTAATACTGATTTTCCCTAACAACAGAGAGATAAAGATGTGCGCCAGCACAGAGATAATGGTTGGTCTCTCGGGTCGATTATGTTTTACCGTCCGGGTCTTGAAGCGACACACAACCCCGAAAGCCACCACGTATGCACACCCTCTTACACCCCTCGCCAAGACATCGAATACGCGCACCTACGCCACTCCGGATTGGCCAATAGATGGTGCAACGATCGCACACACGGTAGGGCGCGATATAAGGCCTCTCAAAAGCCCCCTCTTTCCGCAAAATCGTCTCCCTATTCTCTCGTCTGGGTATCGCGTTCTATCTCCGTCTCAGGCACTACGCCCCATCACTAAATCCTACCCATAAATCTCTCACTCCATACATGCTGGATATCTTAACTGTTATTAACTTGCTGTATGAACAGGTGGGTTGTCTATTTGGATATTTGAGGGGGAATTGGAGGCGTGTGTATTGAATAATAATTCCGACCCAGACGTGCTTCCCAATAGGCCATAGTGATTGATACCCTTTAAGGAATTCCTATGGAATGTTGTGAAGTATGTAATTGTTCGGAATGGAACTTCATTCGATAGAAATACACACTGCCAATTCTCCCTCTCTCATTTTTTAACTTCAAACATTTATGCCTTGATGTCTTTAAACTTTATGCTATTTTGAATCGCCATGCGTTAATTAAATTATAGGATGGTTTGACAACAATGTTTAGTTGTGAAGATTACGATTCGAATGGACGTTTGCAACGGAAAGGCTTTAAATAAACTATTTAGACAGAATGTAAACAGCCAAGCTGGTTAAAGCACATTTACTGAATCGAATTTAACTAGCAACGCAACCAATGAAAGCGCATTCAACAACAATTTCGGTCAAATTGAAAGCCTCAATGAAGGTCTGAAGAAAAGCAATGATTCAAATGTTTTATTCTTACATGTCCTTAGCCTATGCTTTTAATTGCAATCTGAAAATAAAAATACCTTTACGTTTAAAGTTTACTATTCGCTATGCTTTCATTTTGTTAAGGTAAATAGTTTATATGAAAGATTTTAAGCCATTTATGTTAGTAACATATAACCGATGAAAGTGAATACAGTGAAATTAGCTCATTTTGGCATATCCATACCTATGAATTTTCATGGGCTGTTGCATCAAGCTACTTAAATTAGGAAATAGTAGACAACCTAAATGATAAATTAAGGACTACTTATTAAAATTCAGTATAAATAATTAATAGAACAGCAACAAAATTGACAGTAGGCTTCCTTTGGGAGCAAAAAAATTGGGTAGTACTCCCGTGACAGGTTATGGAAGCTACTATTATTTGTCATCA
>UZAE01012151.1:45273-57375 GCA_900617975.1 Rodentolepis nana
CTGGTTAGTTGGAGTTTATTTAAAATATGCCAGAATATAGTGTATGCACTTGTCATATTAGTTAGGTCTAAAATATACATCGATGTTTACAATTAGATAACCGGACTTTTGATAAGATTAAAAAGTACATTTTTGATTTAGAGATCAACTAAAAGTGTTCAATTTAAACTGAACTAGTAAAGTGAATTCCAAAACACGAAAATATTAATTACGATGTAATTGGGGTAATAATGAAATTTCCTGGTTTATGTATTGAGTTTCGTCACCAATTTCTATCCATATTTTCTCTTTATTAACGTATAATAGTTGTCTGCAAGGATCCAGGACACCACTTTTGAAATACGTTAATCTCACCTATGGTTCATGCAATGAATTCGAAATGGGCATTTAGATGTAAACTACTTAAAGCGCATATATCATTGTTAGTTGACATAGAATCTAGAATGTTAGCAACAAATAATAGGTAGCGTTTACCTTCGTTCTGCTCACTTAGACATTTAAATTTCCTACTTTCATAACGCAGAACGAATCGTCAAATTAATTAAAACTTAGAAATGAGCGAAAAGCAATGAAAATGTAACGAACTTAAACGATTTATTTTTAAGTCTCGATAACTCTGGTATAAAATCTAGACAGTGTGTGTTCACTTTTTAGAACTCATTAATCATTAGCTGGGGTGCGGAATAGACTTACCTCCACGTGGTGCACTCTGGCCAATGTATACTCATACGACAAAAAAGTCTATTGATCAGCAGTTGACTCCTGACTTCAAACTACTATGGCTCGACTATTTGTCATATTCGACCCCTTCTACAGTACTCATCTTACCTTTTTTATGCCTTTGTGTCTCTGTCTGTCTCTTTTACATCTGTGAATCACTCTTCTGTTCCCCCTCTCGACTTTTTGTCACTTTGATGTTCCTTGGCCTCTCTGGGAATCCCTGAAGTCAGCTCCAGGGCTAATGATAACTATCAAAATGCATGCCATATGATATAAATAAATTTATTAATTAATCATTAGCTAATGAAGTGAACACGTTTCTCATCAACTTTTAGCGTTTATTTCAGTTTGTATATTAAGGTGGCCAACTTTTTTGACTTCCACTTTTATCTCTTCCCAAATTAGACAAACAGGAGTGAAAGGTACGGCGATATGGTGTGCACTAGACATTAGACACTCAAATGATCTATTATGGAGCACTGACTTAATGTGGAGTTTTAAGATAATATGCAGAATATTAATCATCAGTCTTTAATTGTCTCTTCTTGACAAAGTTGTAGCCAATTTACTTGAATTGTTTCTCATGCTCTAATTACTCATGCTCTCTTTCTTTTGACCTACTTTCAAGATGTCAAAATTAACCTGACAACTAAACACAGTTAATAGTTCATGCAATAATTTCAGATAGATAATTTTTTAAAGTTTTAATAAAATTCATTCTGGAATATTCACAGAGCGCCATTATATGAAGTAGTAAATTCAATAATCTAATAGACAATTAAACTAATCCGAAATTCTCCAACGATAATCATTTAAAAGATGAGAAATACTTATCATCGAAGTTCAATAAATAGACGGACAGACGCCTCCTATGATCATATAATTCACATTTGTTAGATGTTACTGCTTTTGGAAAATTCTCTTTCATGCAAAAAAATTGGGAAAGACTAATCTAAGGGCTTCCCTCCCCCACATTGAGGTGTTGGGAATTTCGGCTTACTCCGTCAAGTACTTCGTATAGCATAAAAAGATTTTCCATCGGACAAATAGGAAATTCCTCCCAGTTCTTTCACTATACCGCCTCCTTTGGAATCAATAGGTAGTAATGTCGTAGTTAGAGCGTTCGTCTAAGTAGTCAATGGCCACAGATTTGCTGCCTCTCGGTGTATAACTGATGAGTCAGTTAATCAACCGCATTGTTTAATAAGGGACTGATATTTGAGCATTCAATTCTGCATTTGGCATTTACTCTACAATCTGTACTTCGATGCATAGCTATAATTTCCCCTGGAAAAATAAATGGGAATGATGCTCTTTCTTATATCACGGGGTTTTAGGAATTTAAACTTTATAAGTTCTATAAAACAAGCTTTGAATATGACAAAGGTGACATTGCTAGAAAGTCAAAGAAGTTTCAATATTACAAATAGAGAAGAGGCCGATGAATCAATGTTGACGTGGCATAAGAAACCAGTGTCTGGAGTTGTCAACGCTCTACATTATAATGGTGCCAAAAGAATTGAGTCAATTGTCACCTTTACTATTTCTTACAAAAGTGAGCGTATTGAGGTCAGTTATGAACGAGACACCATCTCTGTCTTGTGCAGTTCTAGCGGACAACCCTTAGTGAAGGTAAAAATAGAATATCATGTCTGAGTTATACCCCTAACCTTTGCATTTAAGAAGGCTGGGAGTAAAAAGGACATATCACCGTATAACACTCGACAATTGTAGGCTTTATGGAATATTAGATTAGAAAAATCTAATTCTTCTTTTTTAATTATTTACTTCAACTTGACTACATTTTTTTTCATTTGGCAGTTAAATAACTGAAACGAATAGGTATAAAATAGGCAAATAAGATGCGTGAAGTGCAAAATGATGACAAAGCTGGACAAAGGAACCTTCTACTCTGGAAAGCGCGTTAATGCCATTGATCATGTAGTCAGCAATTACATCATCCTAATCAACCACCAATATTCATTCAACGTATACTCATACGGCAAAATAGTCTATAAACCAGCAGTTGACAACTGACTTCAAACTACCACGTCCCCACTCTATGTCAAATTCGACTACTTCAACAGTTCTCATCTTACCTTTTTTCTCTGACTTTATATCTGTCTCTCACTTCTACATTTGTGAATCACTCTTTCCCCTCTCGAATTTTTCTCACTGGATGTTACTCCCCTCTGGAAAGTCCGAAGTCAGCTGCCTTTTGAAATAAATAAAAAATATTCATTCAAAGTACCAATAAATGTGTTTTTACCTACTGCAATTATCATCGTTGTTACTGAAAGATCCTATTATGAAATTTAACAAATCATTAAAGCCCTCTTCGAGTGGTTCAATGTGGTTATAAAATAAACTAACTGAGTCATTGGATAAAGCTCAATTAATGCAAATGAACTTTAGTCCATTTGTAAGTATCGCTAGGTAAATTAAGGGTACCGATCACAAAAGAGTGAGGACATTTTGCTCAATATGAACTTTTTTACGAAACTCAACTATCAAATCTAACCGAAGTCGGTAAGATAAATTCCAATCCAATTAAAGTGATTATTGAGATTATTACCAGTAGTTGAAGATGTGGTTATCTAATAACAATTCGCAGTATTGCTGCTAAAAGTATAGGACAAATTGTGCAAAAATTGGAAAATAAGGTGTACTTTCTTATTAGCAGTAGAGCAGTTTTGAAATGAGTGAAATTATTAAAACATTTTCTATTCTCAACTTAAGAGCCGAGCTATCAGATACTAAAAAAAAAATCTACGAAGGTGTAAAATTACCAAAAGTGAATATTAAAGACTTTAAAGAAATTGAAAGTGGATTAATAGGTTGCTTCTACGTGAAATGCTTCAAGATTGATTAGTGAGGCTACTTTCTTAGGAGATGGTAACGAGGCACACGTTCATTGACCAACTTTTGTAATTGGTGGTTGGTAACCCAAAAATGAATGTTGATCTTCACTCTTAAAAGTCCATTACTTGCTCAAATTCCATGAAATCGCTTTCCGAAATACGCGTCAAATTACTAGATTGATCTCTGTTTATCTATAGAGTAGATCAAGTTGGTCGTACTCCGCATATTTTCACTTTCTTTATGAAAATAATTTTGGAATTTATGCACCATTAAATCAAGTACTGACTCGAATACGACCTTTTTGGTAAAATAACTACTAGCCTAATGTTCAGAATCACTTTATTTATAAAAAAAGTGAGAAGTTCAATATTCTTTTGAGATTTTCAGTTCCTTCTTACAAACGTTTGGAATTTATCTGTCTACTCACAAACAAGATAAAAGACAAAATGTACTTAATCAGCAATCAATTTTAAAAGTACGTAAAAGAATTGTACCAAAAGCTACATTCAGACGCGAAATTGGAGGATCATTTAACTTTTAAAATCAAGTAATCACTCAAGCACTGTAAGAACGAAATCGGCTTATTGTACCGGTTCTGCAAGAGAGTCTCTTCAAATTAAGCACGAAAATTGTTTCGATGACTGTTTTGCGGGATAGTAGTGGAATCTGGAACTGAATATGGTTAGCGGAAAAAGTATTCACCGTTACTCCGTAGAGTTTGTCTTAATCGACCAAACAAAATGAAAATTGCATTTAGGTGACAGGAAAAGCCTCTCCATTCGATCTGAACACTGTAAAAATTAGCTCGTTTCTGAACCCCTTACAAAGATTTTAACTTTATGTAAGCACACAGTGAAATTGCTGCTTACTAAATTTTTAATTCGTAAAGCTAACACTTATAGATTGATTGATTGATTGTGACCATTGTATAAAGTGGTACAAAATTGAATAATTGGAGGGAGAGAGAATAAGGTGCTCGTGCAGCAATATCTGTATCTTGGTGGTCGTGAAAGTTTCCCCGATTCATTGATAACAAATTTATTTCTATGTACAAAGGCTTCTACGATAGCCTGAAGATCAGCAAGTGAATAGGCTTCTATTTGCAAACATGCACCTAGATCTGGACCTACGTGAATACAGTAACCGAAGTCTAATCAATTACAATTTTGAGCCCAAGAAATTTAAAATATCGAGAGTACAAGTCTGTCAACTTTCTGACTCAATAATGTAATATTCGTTTAATTTACACTTATCGATCTCAGATACTTACTTTATAAGTCGTCACCAGCACTATTGAGTAAATTCATCTCAACGACCTTCATTGCATTTTGAAGTCACTCAGTTTTATCACTTTTGTTCGTCCATTTTCTGTCAAAAATTCGGAAAGCAGAATGTTGTAGATTTAAGATAACTCATCAACTTAATGTTGTCATTTCTCATAGTAAAGCAAGCGACTGCCAATTTTAGTGTGAATGAAAGTGGAAGTTCAACATGTGACCACTTTTCTCTACTTCTTAATATTACTCTAATTTAACTTTCTTTAACCTTCAAATTAAAACTAATTTTGTTGTATTAAATTGAATTGTTACCAAAAATGTAATTAAAGAAGCTTCAATATTAATTATTTATAATTTAGTATTATTATTAAAATATACCGAAAGTGCGGACAATTACTGGACATACTTTGAAGAAAAGAAGGCTTTGCCGTCAGTTACCTTTGAGTAATTCACTAATGTAACTCATCAGCGTTAGGGGATCCTAGACAGATCCGTCGCTAGCTCTTTAACATTCGATTTATTTTTTAGCAAAACGTACCCGATCGCACTCACGCGTGTCTCACAGCAGACTGATGCCGACGTGATGAGTTTTGGCAGCTATTGACGTATTGTCCATGTTTCAAAAGCCAATGATGCTTTCTGTTACGAGTTTGGTACTAATGGAGCTTATTTCGAAAGAGGACCGTACGGTCCTTCAGACGTTAAAGATTTAAACAAATAATACTGCGTTATCGAATCCAAAATGGGGTGCTCAAATTGATTTTGAAATGTTTATTCTCAGAATGTGTTCTTTGAAACGTGTTCAGTTGGGTTGTGGGACACGTTATCGCTTTGTGTGTCATCGCATGCCTGCATGCCAGGATTGGGAGGTGCGGCCGTACAACTCTGTGTGCAGCGACCGTACAAACAGTGACCAATCATCAACCTCTGTTTAACCTAATCCCCCATCCTGATCATGAGTAGCTCCCTGCGTGTACACTTTATCCGCTATATACGTACTGAGTAAACGTGCTCCTTGCTACACGTCAGTTTCCTTTATATCTGGCTATAGCCAAGTTGGTTCTGGGAGTCTAGCTAGATGTTGGAGAACCTGCCAGAGAGATTTCTGAGTCAGTCAGGCTTTACTACGATAGTAATCCGCTACATGGTCATATTTCTATACTATTAATATTTTTGATGTTTGCCAGCTTGAATTATGTGCTGACAATCTAATTAAATCAAAATGTGGAAAGATTTCTTCTAAAATAACTCTACTTATTTGAATTAGGTATCATTTATTATTCACTAAATGTCAGAACCAATTGAACAGTATGAGCTCGTTATAATAACACCAGCTAACCTTAAATTCACATTTGCGGAATGCCTTAAAATCTTGTATATTATTGATGAGAAATTGACTAGGTATACAAGTCGTGTGCGGTCTTTGCATGTGTTGACAGTTAACGATAACATACTAGAAGATGGTACGATCAGAGATTTGCGATCTTGAAATTCTCAGTCCAAATAGAACTAGACATTTTCCAAGACTTATATTCTGAAACTGTTGTTTAGCTTTTAAGATGGCTTGCCTTAGAACAGCTGACTGCCGTCTCCAAGCTTGTACGTCTTCCGTTCTTCCAGTCTGATCAGCAGTGTTGCGAAGGGCGTCCCACTTTCTTTTCAGTTCCTCCGTGCGATTTCTTTTCAGTTCCTCAAGGTGTTTAGATCAAAACACACATTTCAGTTCCTCAAGGTATTCAGACCAAAACACTCGATAGTGATAAGTCTTGCCACGGGAAATAGTTTTCTTGGCACATCTGATCATAATATTCATGATATCAGTGCAAAGTTTGTCAGGATGTTGGTTGAAGTTGAGGGGACTTGTGTGAAGTTCATTCTCTAAAAGGTTTATGAATCTAGGCCAGTCAGCCTTCTTGAAGTTTCATGATAGCTTAGTTGGTAATTTCGTCGTCGTGCTTTTACTGCCGATGGTAATACTACCAATGACTGGTTTGTGACCAGAACCAGGATCGTCAATTATTTTGAGGTGTGCATGCTCGCTGATGTCGCTTGAAGCCATGGGCAGGTCAGGAGTCGTTCTGGTTCCATTGTAGTGCAGGTATGTATCAGGATCCACACTGCTGTAAATAAGTTCTAGAGGGTTGCCGTTAAGGTTGTCTTTGATTTCCTTTCCAGCTATGTTTATGTTCTTATAGCCCTATCTGGTGGAATGGGCGTTGAAGACTCCTGCTACTACAGTTTTGTGTAGGATGTTCAGAAAGTCAAAGTTGGATCTATTCTGGGGTGGACTATAGACCCCGTATAAATTGAAGTGGTTTTGACTTTTCCAAACATTTAATCTGATTATTTCGCATATGTCTTGTGTTGAGCCCATGCTCTGGATTTGATCGTAATGTGATGTGATGCCTCCTTTTTCTCCAGTCAGAATTTCAGTTGCAACTTGCCGGTATTAAGGTAAAAAGTGCAAGGTGTAACCTGGGAATCGGTAGTATTTCAGTCTTTTATCCGAATGGTTTGCTTTCATAATTGTGAAGATGTCTACATTATAGATTTGTAGATTTTCTGGACTTGTATCTTTTTGTCATGTGACATTTCTCTAGCATTCCACTGAAGGATCTGTAGACGTTGTGTTTCGCCCCGACGATGGCGGTTTCTCTTATAGCTTCGTTTCAAGCNGTCGTGCTTTTACTGCCGATGGTAATACTACCAATGACTGGTTTGTGACCAGAACCAGGATCGTCAATTATTTTGAGGTGTGCATGCTCGCTGATGTCGCTTGAAGCCATGGGCAGGTCAGGAGTCGTTCTGGTTCCATTGTAGTGCAGGTATGTATCAGGATCCACACTGCTGTAAATAAGTTCTAGAGGGTTGCCGTTAAGGTTGTCTTTGATTTCCTTTCCAGCTATGTTTATGTTCTTATAGCCCTATCTGGTGGAATGGGCGTTGAAGACTCCTGCTACTACAGTTTTGTGTAGGATGTTCAGAAAGTCAAAGTTGGATCTATTCTGGGGTGGACTATAGACCCCGTATAAATTGAAGTGGTTTTGACTTTTCCAAACATTTAATCTGATTATTTCGCATATGTCTTGTGTTGAGCCCATGCTCTGGATTTGATCGTAATGTGATGTGATGCCTCCTTTTTCTCCAGTCAGAATTTCAGTTGCAACTTGCCGGTATTAAGGTAAAAAGTGCAAGGTGTAACCTGGGAATCGGTAGTATTTCAGTCTTTTATCCGAATGGTTTGCTTTCATAATTGTGAAGATGTCTACATTATAGATTTGTAGATTTTCTGGACTTGTATCTTTTTGTCATGTGACATTTCTCTAGCATTCCACTGAAGGATCTGTAGACGTTGTGTTTCGCCCCGACGATGGCGGTTTCTCTTATAGCTTCGTTTCAAGCTAATCATAATAAATTGAAGTCAAATCCAATGCCGAGTGATAGACTTTTTGCCGTAGGAAGATACAATGTCCAGGGTGCACCAAGTGAAGATAAGTCTACCGCAAATATCTTAAAATGCCGAATTAGTGCAGACAGTCACGGCATCAAGTGCTTATTTTACGCAGATGATCTTGTATTGCTCTGAGCCACTCAGTACAGTCACAGAGGTGACTCCCACACCACTCGAGAAGGCACACAACCAAGCATTACGACCCATTACTGGATGGATGAAATCAACACCCATTGATGCAATGCTCCTAGTTACAGGAAGAACCACAATATGTTCCCTTATCAAAGAGAAGGCCTTGATTCTGTATGAGAAGCTACTGCGCATTCCCATGGACAAGTTCTTCAGCATCTATGAGAATAGACTAAGACATCTGAAAACGCAATCTGGTCTAATACAGAAAGCCATAGAACTGAAGAAAGAATTACAAATCGATGACAAACCAAAAAGCCTCTCTCTATTTATGAATCCATTAGCAGGCACTGATGTAGTGTGTTGCATTCAACTGCTTGTCTACATCAGGAAATCAAACACCCCTCCAGAACAAATGCGCTCACTGGACCTTGAGATAATCAATGTCAATTAACCTACAGATCAATGGCTCCAAGTCTTCACTGATGGGTCATACATAGAAAACCAAGCAAACGTTGGTGCAGGTGTCTATTCTGAACTCATCTCTTTCTACGTAGCAGCGGGACACAATAGATCCGCTTTCGAAGAAGAAATAGAGGCCATTAGGATAGCACTGTGCCAATTATGTTGCCTGGATACGAAATTCACCAGGACTCACAGTCAGCAATAAACTCAATTGGAAGCAGAGAGCAACCCAAAACAGCTGAGATAAAGGAATGTAGAAAACTCTATGAGCTGCTGAGAGAGAAAAACAAAACAGTGGTCCTACAATGGATTCCTGGTCACTGTGGCATTAAAGGCAATGAGTTTGCTGACACACTTGCTAAGAAGGGGACAACGATTTTGCAAAGCATTGACCGGTAGATGATGTCTTTCCACACAATGAAGGCCTTAATCAGGAGAGAATTCGAGACCTCAAGGTGCAACGAACTTAAAGCTCGAACAAAGGAGAAACAGTGGACAGTAGCACTCTCCGAAATAGCCGACTGACCAAGAATCGAAGCCGTTGCTGAGCCTAGACTACGTGCCGGACACGATTGCTTTGCAAAACACCTTCACAGATTGGGATCAAAACACCTTCACAGATTGAGAGTATACACTCAACCCACATATACTCTATGTAACCTACAGGAGGAAATGGAGAAGTCCCACCTGTCTATGTGACCTACAGGAGGAAACGGAGAAGACCCACCATATGTAACCTACATGAGGAAATGGAGAAGACCCATCTGAATATGTAACCTACTTGTGAAACCTACAGGAGGAAATGGAGAAGACCCATCTGATTCTCTACAGGAGAAAATGGAGAAGACCCACCTGATTCGGTGTTCAAAGGAGGAAATGGAGAAGACCCACCTGATTCGGTGTCTAGCGGAGGAAATGGTGATGACCCACCTGATTCGGTGTCCAGCTCTAAAGACAACGCAGACCCACCTGATTCGGTGTCCAGCTCTAAAGACAAGGACATGGAGTCTGATTGTGAAACCTACAGGAGGAAATGGAGAAGACCCATCTGATTCTCTACAGGAGAAAATGGAGAAGACCCACCTGATTCGGTGTTCATAGGAGGAAATGCGGAAGACCCACCTGATTCGTTGTCCACCTCTAAAGACAATGACGGAAAGCCGGAGATACTGGGAAGCAAGAAGTCAGCTAATGAACTGCTATTAATTAACTATTATATATAACCCCCCCCCCAAACCATGGGAAAAGCTGAAGTCAAAGTTTAAGGACTAAGGATAAACATCATAAAGCCTGCCATTTGAAAAATAATATTTTGAAAATGTTCCAAAAACCCCAATTAACTATTTCCTCCTGAGCTTTAAAAATAGTGGTCAGCACTTCCATTTAAGCATTTTTCTTATCAGATGATCTAGCTAATCACGGAAAGTGTAAGTGGTTAAGCTTAAGAGTTTGGTACTTTTAAAGCCAAATTTATGACATAAGTACTCCCCCAACTAATTCTATGGCATTTGGTATTTAGAAGGACATTTTATCGCCATCAAAGTACCACCGTTGAATTTTCCTTCTATATAGAATACAAACAGCGCCTAATTACTTACTGAAAGCACAACTTACAGGATATCCTCACTTTAGCAAAGTCAGCTATTAATGCTGCGTCTCTTAGTGATCATTAATAATATGGGCACTTGTTTGTCTGTTTTGGTAATTTCGAAACAGTCCGGCTTGCGATTAATAGGCATTTTGAAATAGACGAAATCTGGTAGCTTTATGATAGCACTTTAGTTGACCTCGAGCTTTACTCAGGGGAAGGAGAACCAAAGTCACAAAAAGGAGGGAACAGAAGAGTGATTTGCAGGTATAAGGGAGACAGACCGACACAAATGTAGAAAAAAGGTGAGATGAGTACTGTGAATATATGGCATACAGTGGGGTGATGGTAGTTTGAAGTGAGAAGTCAACTGCCGGTTAATTGACTTTTTGCCGTATGAGTATGCGTTGCCCAGGGTGCACCACGTGGAGGTAAGTCTATCGAACACCCCATTGCATATATGTAATTTATAATTATTTGACATTTTCCTGTAGGAAAGCTACTATTTTTAAGCTTTTACAAATTTTAGTAAAGGAACGGTGAACCCTATAATTGTTTGTTTCTCAATGCGATCGTACGCTAGAGTGCATATTTCCAGATGAGTAAGGATAAGTTTCTCGATAACGTGCACCTGTGTTTTGATTCCCTCTAGCACCAATCTCGACTTGTAGATTTTAGAAGTAGCTGAGTAACAGTGATTACAAGAGGAAGATAATATTTAAAGAGGAATAGGTGTCTTGCAGCATTAATTTTTCATCAAAGGTCTTGCCATCAAAATTAGAATAAATTGAGTTTCGAAATTTCTGGAATTAGAGCATATATTAGGTTATTCAAAGGTTCAAACTATTGACCACTTGGTGAGATTGATGTTCGTTTATAGGCCATTAAGCATGAAAGAGAAAGATAAGTGAGTCAGGCTTAGAATTGTCAATCAAATATCGAATGAAAATTAGTTCTGGGCTCGAGCTTGCCAAAGGACACACGAATCCAAGGGCCCGCCTCCGTATAAAATAGGCTTAAAGGCGTCACAAGACTTTTATTATGTTTATTTTGCAATTTTAATCTCTATAAAGGCAGCTGCATTGGCAATCTGTTTTGGTAATCCTGAAAAGATAACAGGAGGATTCGCGGAATTCAGCTGATTGACTTAGAGGAGCAAACTTTCAATGCAAAACAACTTGATTGATAAAGAGAAGTGTTATCGACCTCTTATTGCAAGAGATCGAATGGACATCAATGTTTGGCTAAGTGGACTAACGGTTTCCGATTCTGATGATCAGAAAATGTATTTGTTTCAAATGGCAGGCGTTTTGATAGCTATCATTATCCAATTTAGCTGACTTCGGGCTTCACAGGGAGAAGGTTCATCAAAGTAGCAGAAAGTCGAGGGGTGGGGAACAGTAGAGCAATTCACAGATGTAAAAGAGGCAGACAGACACAAAGGTAGAGAAAAAGGTGAGGTGAGTACTGTGAAAAGGGGTCGAATATGACAAGCAGTCGGCCATGGTAGTTTGAAGTCAGAAGTCAGCTGCCAGTTAATAGACTTTTTTGCCGTATGAGTATACATTGCCCAGGGTGCACCACGTAGTGGTAAGTCTATCGCACACCCT
>UZAE01012152.1:12202-27691 GCA_900617975.1 Rodentolepis nana
CAAGAGTTTTCTCCACTGTGGTCGAACTAACGTGAATTCCTCCGACTTTTGAACCACTCTGCGATAACTCCGATCATTTTTCCACTATTTATATGGTCCCGCTAACCAGATGGGTTGGCCAATTCATCAATCTAATCAACTAGTTGATCGGATTTGATAAACTTAGAAGCATTAGAATATGGTGTGGCGAACCATAACTCATTTGGTGAAAGAGTTTATGACCTGAATAAGACCTTAATTTCAAATGATTTAATACTCTTGATACCCTGAGGTACACCTCTACAGCAATTACACCCTTCTTTCTTATAACAATAATTTGATTATATGAATGTTTTCGAGCACGCAATTAAATTATTTTTAATATAAATATAGTCGTAAGAAAATATGAATATTAGCGCATTTTCACGTGGAAAACCAACTGAAATCATTTGTCAAACAAAGATGATTGGATTGAAAAGGTGGCAGCAATAGAAACTGAGATGTTGGATTGCGCGTTGGAAAATTATTTACTTCTTAAGATTGTCAACTATTTTCCTTCCGACATATAGAATTAAGAAACAAATCTAATGTGAGAAAACGATTTATAATATTCTATATTTTTTGACAGTGGGGTGTGCGATAGACTTACCCCCACGTGGTGCAACCTGGGCAACGTATGCTCATACGGCAAAAAATGTCTCTTAACCGGCAGTTGAATTCTGACTTTAAACTACCATGACCCCACTGTATGTCATAATCGACCACTTTCACAGTACTTACCTCACCTTTTCTCTATCTTTGTGTCTGTCACTATTACATCATTGAAACTCTCTTCTGTTCCCCACCCCTCGACTTTTTTCACTTTGATGTTCCTTCCCTCTATGAAGCCCGAAGTCAACTAAAGAGCTAATGATAACCATCAAAACGCCTGCCATTTGATGTTAATAAATATTTTTTGCCAATGTGAATGGACAATTTCGTTTAAGATTGCATACAAATAGTAGTATAAAAGGAAGAAACTCGACAATGATCTATCGATTTCACTTTCTAAACAAACACTAGAGAACTTCCCACCACATAAAATCATATTCGAATAAAGGTAAGACGGCAAAAAGTCATTATTGTTGGATTGGTAGCAGCTAAGGAGTTTTTTGGCAAAAGAATACACAACCCCCTTAACTCGACTCCAGATTAGAGAATATCGAAATTGACCTTGACTTAAGTGCATATTCATTTATTCCATGCAAAATCTGTTTAGTTCAGCCATATTGAAGGCAATTCATCACTATCGAAGTTGACACTTGTTATATGTGAATGCAATATTCTCGGCACTAACCTAAAACTCTGAAAGCTCTAAGACAGGGACACCAATAGTGAACTCTAGAGGTAGAAAATATCCAAAAGTTAGTTACTTCTCTCATAACAAGCGTATTAGAAACTATTGATCACCACGTATGACTGACATATCAGAGGTCATGGGGCTCAACTCACATCGGCGCATCACAAACGAGTGAAACGATCAGCAACACTGACTAAGTCTGATTGGTATTTATTTATATCAAACGGCAGGTGTTTTGATAGTTATCATTACCCCTTCAGTTGACTTCAGGCTTCACAGAAGGAAAGGAACATCAAAGTGAAAAAAAGTCGAAAGGATGGGGGGGGGGAACAGAAGAGTGCTTCAAAGATGTAAAAGAGACAAACACAAAGGTGGAAAAAGGTGAGGTGAGAACTGTGGAAGTATTCGTATATGAAATACATTGGGGTCATGGTAGTTTGAAGTCAGAAGTCAATTGCCGATTAATAGACTTTTTTGCCGTATGAGTAAACGTTGCCCAGGATGCACCACGTGGAGGTAAGTCTAACGCATACCCCAGTCTGACTGAGTCACTCGAGTCACTCGCCAAGGAGGGGTGTTTGATAGACTTACCTCCACGTGGTACACCCTGGGCAACGTATGCTCATACGGCAAAAGTGTTTATTTTTCAGCAGTTGACTTCTGACTTCAAGCTATCATCACCCCACTGTATGTCATATTCTACTTCTGCCACAGTACTCACCTCAACTTTTTCTCCACCTTTTTGTCGGTTTCTTTTGCATTCGAGAAATAATTAAATTTTTGTGACTGACAATCCTACCTCTGTGAAGCCCAAATTCAGTTAAACGGATAATGATAACTATCATAACCATCATAAACAAATAAGTATCTTAGAAAAGTGTTGTATGGGAATTATTATTATTATAATAAAAGAGCACATATGGCCAAATGATATAATAATAGCGCTTGTTAACGGAACAGGTAAGTTGTTCCATCAATGATTTATGTTGAGAATTTATATGAAAAATAGACCATTAATTCAAGTTGTACTCTGAAGTTCTATTTATATGCTATGGTTAATCACCTAACTAAATTGTCTTTAGTTTGGTGATTAACTTTGGCTATAAATGGAAATTCAATTTGGTGATTATAAAGAGTGTTGAAAATGGGTATTGAATAACTTCCAATTATTTAAAACATGCACATGGAACCATCAGACCATATGCATAAGAAATCTACGCAACTTCTGGTTCCAAGGATTTTATGAGAAATTGAACATATAAAATACACTTTTGATCAGTCATTTATGTGACCGAAGCAGTTCAAAAAGACTTCCATGCTCTTTCTCTCGCTCTCTATTACAATTCCAGTATCAAGGCATGATAGACAAGGTTGTCGTGATAGACCAATGTAAGCCTTGAGAAAGACAAACTCACTACTTCTGGAATAACACCGAATTTCGAGGCAAAAAGGAAGACGGGGGGTGCTGTGGGTGCAGCAGCATACAAAAACGCGAAATTCGACTTGGCGAGGGAGACATTTCTTGGCTGATGCGCGGTCAGCATCTTTGTCACCTCACGAGTTATGAAAGGCGACAGAATGCTGCAGGAGAATAAAAAAATTAAAGTGTACTTCATTTATGTGAGAGGGCAATATACTGTGCTATCTGGGAAAAAATTAAGAAGGTGGAATAATTTTGTCATTTATCGAGCCAAGTGCATACTACTGCTGTCAGTTGTCACATTTGTGGCAAATTGAGAAAGAAATGATGTTCGTGTAGAAAAATTGGGGACTCAAACACATACTCCTAGGTACCATTTAAATTTCGAAGTGCAAAATCATCATAAAGAAAGAGATAAGTGATCGAAGATAAGCAAATAGCGAAGGGTACCGGGCGGCGAAGGTTAAAGAGATCCCATATAAAAAGAGAAGGGTAAATTAATATCAGATTCACATACAAAAGGAATAACAATATATTAAACAATCAATAGTCTACAACAAGCATTAAAAGTGCCCCCCCCCCACCTCCTCCTCCCCTCAATGAACTTCGATACACAACGTAGCACACCTTCAACATGTAGTTTGTTTTGCTGCAATTTTCTTATGAAATTTTAATTGATGTGATTGGATCAATCATGTTGTACTTGTTCACTTCCAGCTCGTCATTGTCGATGTGCAGGCTGTAATGCTTACAATACCCCTACTTTCTACACTCGCATATATAACTGGTTCCGTTGGTTCAGCCATGGCATTTGTTTGACGGTAAATTGATTTCCCCGACCTTCTTAGCAGACACGTGAAACCCCCCCCCCCCCAAACAGAGACGATTGCGACAATCACTATGATGTAGGTCACGGGACCACTTTTAACTAGGCCATTCCGAACGTCTTCATTGTCAACATGTGTAATTCTCGCTTCTGTTTCCTAATTACTGGACTCGTTGCCTGTTTCCATAGTGCGACTGAGATTGAAGTTGTTCCGTGTGGTTATATAATACTCCGTATTTACTGCTTTTAAAAAATAAATAAAAAATGAAACACTACTTTACCTTACTGTATTTACATGGAAACTCCTGTATAGGCCACTTTTATTGGCGAGACTCTGGAGAAAATGCGTATTGACTTTATGGAGAGAGTTTGGCCCCAAGCCAAATGACGAGAGTGGTTTTAAATTTATGAACCACGATTTCAAAATAGAAACAACGCGGCAGATTTTCGGTGGATAGAATTGGCAATATTCCCAATGTTGTCGCAAAAGACAATCATCATCCGATAATTCTAGAATTCATATACAATCAAACTTTCCAGGCTATCTTTAAATTTGTCCATTGCACATTGACCTTTCGGAGTTGGACAAATAATCTCGAATTGGTACATATCATCAAGAGAGCACATACCAGAATATGAGGTAAAAGAGAAAAACCATTGCATTTTGCAATCAGCATCGCATCACATCATAGTGAACTTAGATGACAATGAAATCACACAAAAGATAAAACGACCTCATACAACACGCACATTTATAAAATGCTAGCACCTGAACTCATTGAAAACCTAAACACAAACTTTGAGAAGATCGAAAAAAATAAAGATATATCTACCCGGAAATTACGGCCACAAAATCAAGTAGAAAATTTATGAATGAAGAGAAAAGAGTTTAGGCAGCCGATGAAATGCAATAGAAAACTATTGGCAAATGTGACCAATCTTTCTCTTCAAACTTTAAGACGCCAAATGGCCAAATTTAGAGGTGATTTAACTCTTATATTAAACACTGAATAAGCAAATCGATCGCCTCTCGTTTTTTGTGAAGATTTCCAATGAAATGTCGGTCTCATTTTTGTCCAGCCTTTTCTCCCATTAAAGTTTTTTTTCAAAAGAATTCGTTACACAATTGTTTTTGAGAAATTTACTAACAGTACTTTAAACGGTGAGCTCTATTTTAGGCAAAACAAAAAGACCAGAAGCATCGTCCCTTTGTTGAAGTGCTTAAAATTTGAAATAAATTACGATATGAGATTACAATAAATACACAATTAGACTCGTATTATAAGACCCAAAATATGCGCCAATAACAAAACTGAAAAAACATTTTATTTGTATAAACAAGAGAACGAAACTTACATCTTTGAGGTGAGAATAAAGACGAGAGTATAAACCCCACGCCTCTTAATATTCTTAAGCTTTCCCACCATGCTGAATCCGAGGTAAAATAGAGCAGTAGCATTAAAGGAAGCACCTTTTTGTTGAAAAGAAATGCAATGAAAGAAAAATTGACTCATGAATTATCTTCAATGCAGTGAAAAGCAGATTACCGAGATCATTAAAAAAGCCATGCAGCATGTCGGGTAATTTGTGTTTTAAAATAAGATTGAATACCACCCCCAGAACAGTCATGAAGAAGAGAGGATTTGAGGCAACAAAGCGTAATACCTAAGAAAATAACAATGTTAGATAAAATTGGAGATACAGTAATTTGGAATTTAATTCACTTTAAGAATCTTTCGAAGAGTTGCAAGCGAGGACCTTTGCGTGGGTTGTAACGTTCCCTGAGCCAGAACCGAGCTCAAGGCCAACTTTTCTTTGTTTCGGTGCCATTCAAGAGCAAAATATCCAAAAGGATTTAATATAACCAGTTGTGTCGGTGCAAATAGATAAATGTAGTGAGCCAAGTCTGGATAGAGAAGCCGTACTAAAAGAAAAGCACATTGAAGAAAATGAAGATGGAAAGACTAACTTACAAACTGGATATGCAAGTGCAACATCGTTTGATTGTGACACGAAAATTGCCATAAGACCAGCCGCACCAACCGATTTACCAAGAGAAAAGATAAGAACAGTAGCCATTGTGCAGAAAAATGCTATAGCTTTCCCAAGAGAAACAGACAAGACAAGATACCAATCAACATTAGAGAAGTCAATTGAAACCATTACCTAAACAATGAAAGAAAAAATTATTTCGACTCACTGTGAAGAAGATAGCCGGAAGAGCAAAAGATGTAACGTATATTCCCAAACCTTTAGCTTGGGAATGTGTTAGAAGTTTAAGATTTCCCGCAACAAATCCCAGTAAAATTAATCCAAAGCATTGAATAAGAACAGGAACCATGGCCTGAAACATACCATTATCAAGCTCCAATTTTTCTGTCACTAATTTCATTTTAAACTGTTTGCTGATCTAAAGTTTCGACTAAGTTCAAAAGCCAATCTTCGGGCATATACAAAAGGTCAGAAGCAGAAAAATAAAACCCCACACTGACCTTGGCATGTGATAATTAAGAAGTAGAATTAGCTAATTAAAAAAATATTGATCACCAAATTTAAAGCTATACTTAGATTAACAATAATCTCAAAAATTCGAAATAGCAATGAAATTTGAAGATAAATCACCCATAAGAAAGCCTCAAAATATGCAATAATTGATTTATCTACTAACAGCACATCTGCAAAAAGAGAAGAGTCTTCAAATTTCCACTTAAGAATTGCACGTTAAACTTTCATATCTTTGAAGAGAAAGTGAACAAAATATATCTTTGTTTACATGTACTCACAATCATTGCGCAGTTTAAACGCAACGTATTTCCTGCGTAGTTACAATTGAGCTCAATGTCAAGCCTTAAAACCGACGCATTGGAGGATTATAACCCTTTTGGGGATCCTTTGGCATCAGGTTAATACTTTTATTTTTAATTCGTTTTTTGATATATTTCCCGAATAAATTTTATTCCTTACGATTTTACAATTGATAATTTTAAATATATACATTCCCTTTTGCAGCCACGGTTACACTAGACCGTCAGCCAGCATTGTTACCACCTGCCGATACAAAACCACCACCTTCTTACTCTTTGGAGCCACAAATAACAGATGGAACATTGGAAGAGTCGCATTCCACATTTTTGCCTACTGGACCACCAGTTCTAACTGTCGCAGATCTTCAACGACGCCAAGCTGAACTTGATGCAAGGGCAGCCCAATTGGATTTGCGTGAAAAGCAGGCCCAACAACAGGAAGCTTGGAGGCTTGAACATGGCTATAGCACTGCTGAAGGTACCACTAGTTTTTCTCATTCTGGCTTTTTGTTTCTTCGTTTAGTTCCTAATTGGCCTCCTTTCCCGCGTTGGTGTTGTTTCAGGCCCATGGTTCACATTGACTTTAACTCAGATATACCATCTAATTGTCGTTGGATGGCTCAGTATGGGCATTACTTCTGGATGGCCTATTGTCTTCTTCTCCTTCTCAACGTGTTTGGAACTCTGAGCTATCTCATTGCTTCTAAAGATCTTTCCACCACAGGCCCTTTATTTGGTGTTTCTATTGCTGTATTTGCCATAATGTCACCGGCGAGTTTCTTCTGTTGGAATAGGCCTCTCTACAAAGCTCTTAAGTAGGCTCATCTATTTCAATAAATAAATAATGTTATATTGTGTCTATCCTTCAGTATATTTTGAACAGGTGTTATTTCTTTTCCTTTTAGGAAGAACAGTTCAATGCAGTTCTGTATATTCTTTCCTTTCTTTGGAATTCAAATCTTGATTATTGCCATTCAACTTCTTGGAATTGACTACCTTGGCGCTTGGTACGTTAATATAGTCGGTATTTTTATGCATCAAATTATTAATAATTTTTTGCTAATGGAGCGAATACAAACACAGTGAAGAATAAACTAACGAAATGAGTAGTTGGTAGCTTTAAATTCTATCTCCTCTCTCTTCATTTTTTTTTCTTATTTAATCAAGTTTAGGCGCCTTGTTTTCAGGGCTTATTTTCCAGTTGGTTAAGATTGTTGAGTGTTAGGTCATCGGTGCTATTGGCCTTTTTCTCTGTTATCCAATGGCAGTTTATTAGTATTAGACAAAGTACTTTTCCTTAACTTTGTTCTCCCGATTAAATGCCCTAGTTGGGATGAATTTATAATTGTCCAATTTAACATTTATTTATTAACTATTCGTGGATAGAGAGTACTAAAACTGTTTTCTACGAAGTTATTGTGAATTTTAACGGGATTTTTCTTGTGTAATATCAAGGCTACTCATTACTGTTCGCTGAATCTAGTCCGAGGTCGATATTTAATTTCCCACTTCTCGGTAATGCACCCGCTAGTACATGCCACTAATATTCCAAACTATAGATATTTTCATTAGATTGTTTTATCTGAGACTGTGCGTGACCCTTTAACCAACTACTTACGGGTCATTCTGTCGTTCTGTGCCGTTGAGAAGATCAATTTTTTGTTCTGCTGCCTGTTCATTAACCAATATTTATTCATTCATTCATTTTTTAATTAATAAATTTATTATTTATGGCGGGAGGTCAATGAAAGTTTGGTTATATCAATTCTCAAAGTAGTATTTGAATTTTTGATTGAATTAGTTGTTAAATTAAACGTATGGGGCAAGAAATTAGTCTTCCAGCATAATACGATAGCTTAATTCTCAACAGTATGCTTGTAAATCAAGAGAGGCTAAATAAATCAATTTTCCTAGAATTGACGTGAAAGTTGAGCAGAATATGCGACTTTTGGGAATGTGACGATTGTGACACTTCCGTTTTTTTAAATTAGTACGTGTCTAAGGTGGATTATTTATTTATATCAAATGGCGGACGTTTTGGTGGCTATCATTAGCTCTTTAGTTGATTTCAGGCTTCACAGAGGGGAAGGGACATCAAAGTGAAAAAACGTCGAGGGGGGGGGGGGGGAAGGAACAGAAGAGTTTCAAATACGAAGTTCGAAAAGGTAGAAAAAAGGTGAGGTGAGTACTGTGGAAGACGTCGAATGTGACATAGAGTGGGGTGATGGTATTTGAAGTCAGAAGCCAACTGCCGGTTTATAGACTTTTTTGCCGTATGAGTAAACGTTGCCCAGGGTGCACCACTTGGAGGTAAGTCTATCGTACACCCCAAGTAAGATTATAAACCGTGTGTGAAGCATTTGAATGGGGGTATTGGTAGGATTGGTTCAGAGAGACCATTATGAAAAATTTTTAAATTTTTTAATCACAACTTTCCTCCCCATGCTAGGGGCGAGGTGTCAGTTGACCAAAATAATGTTAAACCAATTAATAGTCGCAAACAGCTATATTAGTTGGCACTAACTTGTTTGCCATATTTTCCTTTCTCTCAGCGGATGGATAAACTCCTTGAAGCAATTGAGTGAAAATCGCACCACTGCATCATTCATGCTCTTCATAGCCGCTCTCTTCACAGTAGCTGCAGCTGCCGCCGTTTATCTCATTTTGCGGGTAAGTAATTTGTTCTACTTCTCACTAGCTATCATCTCTCCTTATCCACAGGCTAAACTAGCTCAAGAATGTGGGCTCAAAACCACTCGCTTTAAAATGAAAAATCAACCGAACCTAGGCAGCATTCTGGTATAAAAAGCAATACGTCTATTTAAGTGGCAGATTTGAGGTAGGGTTGTGGGATCATCTTGTTTACTACCCTTCCATTAACTATACCAGGTTACCATGACTTAAAACGAGTAAATAGATGGAAAGGACGGAGGGAGCATGGAGCAGGTAGCCAATGAGACTATACGGACTCAAAAATTGCTCTCTCATTGATTGGCTATGAGCTGAGCTCAATTTACATCTGCTAATAGAATACTCACTCGATATCTTGTGTCATTCAATGACTTCTAGCTATTATATCCAAATTGATTGTTGATGGAAGTCAAGTGTTGGCAGTGAGGGATGAACCGTAAGGAGTGGACCTAGTGCCTGAAGAAAAACACATATGATCGCAGAGTTTGGTGGTAGATACTGAGCATGACCACGCTCACTCTCCCCCCTCCCCTCCCCTCCTTCAACTTTTTATGGTATTTACCACGAAAGATGTCCATCACGTTAATTAGTCAAGGGGTAGCAAATTAAAAAGGGAATTCTAGAGGGGTAATGGGCTGTATCGATTCATAAGTCCTGCGTGCTGTTGCAATTAGTAGTTTCAACTGTTAGACATTATGATGTAGAAGGTGATGAATAATTAGTCCAAGCAATGATTAAATAAAGTTATGAGGTGTTAGGGGACTCGACTTGGTTACCAAACCGCAGAACTATCAAATGAGATCCGCAGAAATTTGTTCTAATTTGAGGATGTATTTCTTATCCGTTCTACTTTGTGAAATTCTACACCTAAAGGCGTTTACTCATTGTGCTTCCATTTCGAAAGTCAAATTGAATATCCTCACTTGTTACTTTAGGTAAGATTGGTGTAAGTGTAATCTCGTCGCTATTGAATTTACTATTGGCTAATAAGGTAGCCAATCCAGCCCTACTTATCCAAATCGACATTATCTAATTTATTTTCTTTAACAGGAAATCGCTGTTTGAATAACCGATCGTTTGCCTCGCTTTACCGACTGTAATCCTTGTGTAATTTCAGCAAACCCTCATGACATATCTCCTGACAGCTTAGATTATATTGGTGACTAGCTCGCCGTTTAACATACTCAAATGCCAAGGTCATTAGTTAAAGTGCGAGTACATTTAATCAACCATATCATAGTACTTTCCTTATGAATTCAAAATTGACTTTTCGTCTTACTGCTCTTAAATAAGAGCGTGTGTGTGTGTGTGTGTGTGTGTGTGTGTGTACTTTATCGATTTTAGTATTACTATTTTGTAGTGGTTGGAATGTTCCATCGTGTACACATTATCGGAGGCAAATCGGTGATTGTAACTTTTACTGTATTGGCTTAGTAGTTGTGGGTAGCATTGCCAAAAAATATTTATCGCTGATTTGACGTTCCTGTAGTCATCCTATCTTTTGTTTAGACCTTTTCCTGGGAAAAATGGAGAAATAGATTTGATTGATTGACTGATTATGGCTCAGTGCTACTCAAAATTCCCTTACAATTTATTCACGTGAGAGAGCAGCTGAAGTTGAGTAATGGTAACTAGTCCTACAAGAGGATAAAGTGGGGAGGGGGGATCAAAATAATGCTGAGAATAATTATTTCGTAAAATTTTTGGTTTGGGACACGATCTTAGTCGGCCTCCGGGATGTTGACATCGAGCAGCGTTCACTCAAAGTGAGCTCATATTTGAAATGGAAGCGGTAATACTTGGAATAACACCTTGAAAGGAAAGTGTAGAGCTTAAAATGTTCAGCTACCTACGTCTTAACTGTTATCCTGTTAATTCGATTATATATTTACAAGTTCTTTTTTGTGTGTTTCTTCCCGCTCCCAACTGCTGGCGCGGAATTCGTTATGCGTATAATCATTTACTCGATCGGGGAAATGCTTATTGATTTCCCAATAGCTTCGCTATTCACCTCTGCAAATATTCATCAACCGCCTGTCGCCTTCAGATACTTTAATTTTTAAGTTCTTAGAGCTGGGTAGAGCGATAGTTTGACATGCTTTCCTTCCCTTCAATGGTGATTATTAACTTCGTTTTTTTGAACCGATTGGAAACAAAATGCATATCTGAATGGGACTCTAAAGTCTAGAGTTTTTCATTGCTTGCATAGGTAACAACCGTTTATTCTACTTTGTGCAGTTTCTTGCCCAGCAAGTTACATTACGCTTTAGTCTTTATACTCTTACTTACTCTTCTACTTAATACCAAAAGTAGCGCCTTATTTCATGTTTTATAACCTAGGTACACATGTTCTACCGCAATTCTGGCGCAAATTTCCGCCACGCAAAGCAGGAACTAGCACATGACGTGGTTGCTGGCAGCTTTGCTACCTAAAGTTGAATTTGAGTTCCAATTTCGACCTAGTTGACATTTCATTGCTCTATGCTTACCCAATTTGGCTGTGCTGTATAACTTCAACTGACCCTTCCCGTTTTTGTTATAACTTATTCCACAGATTGGGTTTTCCTTCCTTCTTGTTTCACACTCCACCATCATGCACCTTTTTTGCATTGCTTAATGCACATTTTACCCCCATGTAATTAATTAACTACCTTAAAGATGTGTTTGGGTACTTTCTCTTCATCTTACAGAGAATGACGCTTGAAGCGTTTAACTTTGAGGCTAAGCTTTAAGAGAATATTGTCAGTCAAATTTGTATGCTTTTGTTGATAGTTTTTACCCTCGGGGGGGGGGGGGGGGTTCACCTTGTATATGGCGTATTGCCAATAGTTAAATAGGGGTTGATTAAATCTGCCACACAGGAATGCATTTCCAGTCATGAAAAAGCATCATAAGATTTTTAGCACAAATAGGAGTTTTTTATGAATGGATCTCCGACCAGTACCACTTTATCTAGAAAACTGACCATTTTGCAAGAGTGCAGATAGCGTCAATAACGGTTTGTGGTATGATTTAGTAGTTTCTCAGTCTAATTTAATATGATACAAAGGTTGGGAGTAATTTGAGTGAGCAAGAATTCGAGCGGAAGATGTGGCCTAGTAAAATGGAAGTGAAGTAAGGAATGTCGTGACGATTGAACTAAAAAGAGTGAACGATCGCGAAAAGCATGCATTTGGGTAGAATTAAGGCAGGATCTCTATGACCAATTTGCTCTCAATTGGTCAAACTTATGACTACCAAGAGTTTCAAATGCCCTGCTGAAATCGCTGCGTTAATCAATTTATTGCGTTGTAATTTTTATAGGAGAAATTAAAAAAATTATGAGGATAATTAAGGTGATTGCTTACCCTGATTGAGAATCCCACATTTATTTATTATATGCTTTTATTAAAACACAAAGATATGTGTATATGCATATTGTTAATGTAATTTGGTTTTGATACAATCAAGAAAGTAAAATGCAATTAACTCCTTAACTCACTTCATAAGGAAATAAATTTTATATACTGATAAAATAGGCGTTTGGATATTGGAAAATCCTCTTTTTGAGATTTTAATGTCGTTTTTAATTGCAGTTCAATGTTCTACGCTATGTAGCGTGACATGATGCACTTAGTCTCAATTTTATTCAATATTTATTCATGTTTCAGAAGTGATCGTGGCATTAATGAACTTTGAACCAAAATATTAGATATCGGAATCAATTAGAAACCTTTAAAAATATAAACTTGAGATTGAAATAAAGAACAATAAATGTTGAGTTTGTAGCGACTTGTTACACTAATAAGCCCTGACTATACTCAGAAATTTCTATGGCAGTTTCCCCTATGTTTAGAAAGACTCCCAGACTTAGCTAAGCTGCAGCAAAGCTATTGAGGAAACCGACGTATCACGTGGAACATGTTTATTACATACGCAGAACTTAGTCTTGATATACACTTTTTAAAATATTAACCGCGTGATGACTTGGGTCATTGGTTGGTCGGAAAATCACATACTGGCTCTGACCGTTGATTGGTCAGGAGGCCTCTAGTTTCGTCATTCTAAAGTTATATTCACCACAGGTTAAATTCGTCTTGTTGTAGACCTTAATAGATGCCAACAACTCACCGTGTCATTAAAATGATGAGATAGCAATTAATATGAGGATGTCACCACTCGCCTCTTGAATTTTGACATTTCTAGCTTGTTCTCGTCTTCCGAATGACTCAATCAGATATGTGATTTGCAAAATATTAACAGTTACTAACATTTAATTTCGAAAACTGCCATTGGGTGCAACTATTGTCATTGGTCTTCAAAGCCCAGCTCCTTCATAGGGCAGGCACTCCCATATTCCATGGATTTGGCATCAAGGAACCACCAATCCCAATCCGAATTATGCGAAAACGGTCCAACTACTTGTCCAAATCAAAGCAGCGTAATAAAATGGATCTTTAATTAAAATTAATAATGCATTTTCTAAAATATTTCTTCTACAAAGGTCTTCAGATTTATTATTAAAGTACCCAATTTGATCAAACGAT
Source organism: Rodentolepis nana (assembly GCA_900617975.1). Taxonomy (NCBI): domain Eukaryota; kingdom Metazoa; phylum Platyhelminthes; class Cestoda; order Cyclophyllidea; family Hymenolepididae; genus Rodentolepis; species Rodentolepis nana. The sequence continues at coordinate 25,788 of UZAE01012152.1, forward strand.
TTTCTTAAATGGTGTATTATTATAAATTTGAATAAAAATGTATCGAAAGTATGTAACTGTCACATATCTATTGCGACAATAAATTCATTTAAACCATCTAATTCCTCCGGTATTTGAAGCTCTGATAACGCAGTTGGTGATGGTGGAAACGGTAGCTCTTCACTAACTGATGTCCAGTAATCGGAATCCAAGAGGATTGTCCGTTGTGATACTTCTAGTCCGCAACAGATCGTTTTGAAGGTCTTTTGTGGTCTCTCATCGCGTAACCTACGGCTCACAGCAGCCAGAAATTCCGGCTGTACTCTCTCCTCTATGCCAATGATCACACTACATCGAGAAAGCAACCGAAGAATCTAGAAATAAGACGAAACCAAAAATAGTGAAACTCATTATTATTTTTTTATCTTGTGGTTGAAATGAACCTGCATCCAAGTAATTATCTCCGATATAATATCTGCATTGAGAAAAAATTTAAATCACGCTGACAAAACTTTGTTCTAGAATTCATTTTTCCGTTTTCATCAAGATTTAAACACCTTGTGCACCAATCAATGTAAACTTGTGATCTTGTTGGTCCAAACTGTGGAGCAGGCCTGAATACTGAGTGGAAATCAAAACCAGGCGACTTATGGTCATCCGTCGCCTTCTCCCTTGGTGGAGATTTCAGGGTCATAGACAAGATGGCTGCTATCTCTACTACTCCTACTCTTTAGTTCATGGTGTTATTTTTATTTTGCATATATCTCATAGACTTTGAGGCCTTCCATATTCACCTGCCTCAACAATACGATGTGCCTTAAGAAGACTCATTTTACACGCTTCCTAAACAGACTTTTCAACACTAAACAGTCTTATATACTAACAGTCTTATACTAACTAATAACTCATTCATCTAGGGTCCCAAAATCCCAAATGATTGAATATTCATTTCATCGCTAATTTTTACTCTTCTCTGAGTACCCATTTGCAGTTTCATAAATCGTATTTCGTGTAAACTTGTCTCACAACAATTACTATTCCAATGAATAATAAGCGTTGAAAATTAGCATATTATCAACTTAAGATTGAAATTAGAAAAGCTAAGGTAAAGTAGCTTCCTAACTCACAAGGTGAGAGCTGAGCCTTACTTTCACAATACACCAACTACAAAAAAATATGCTACTTAAGATAGATATCTTTCATCTTAAGATAATGTTTCAGAAATTAGTTAAAGTATGCTGTAAGTGAGACCACGTGTATATGATTCAGTGCGCACGTATTTTACTGGGCAGAACATCCTTAAGGAGACTTTTACAATGCGCTCTCAACAATTTCGTGCGGCCAAAGGTAACTATCGCTTTGCCCCCCCCCTCCCCCAGTCAACCACTTTGCTCAAACTTCATCGACCGCCCATAATTTAACATTTTTCTCCGCTTTACCGTTGACTCAAAGACAATTTTGTTTTTTCCCCTTTGAGGAATAAGTTTAATTCACACCCAACACTCAAAACCCACTGAAATGGTGATTTGGACGCGCGTCTTCACACTAATGATTCGGCTTACTAATGTGTGTAATTTATTCCAGGTTTGTGGTCTTCTAGCATTCGCCTGTTTTGAAGCATAGCTGCTCATGAAAATACAGACGGATTAAATTCAAAATCGAAGGGTATGCGATAGACTTGCCTCCATGTGGCGCACCCTGAGTAAGGTATACTCTTACGGCGAAAAAGTCTATAAATTGGTAGGTGACTTCAAACTTCCACTGTGCTCAACTTACCTATTTTTCGACCTTAGTGCCTGTCTCTTTTACATATGTGAATTACTCTTCTGTTTCCCCTCACGATTTTTTGTGTATTTGATGTTCCTCCTCCCCTCTGTGAATCCCGAAGTCAACTAAAGGGCTAATGATAGTAATCGCAAAGCCTG
>UZAE01012152.1:28951-57331 GCA_900617975.1 Rodentolepis nana
TCTCCCACAGTACTCACCTCACCTTTGTTCTACCTTAGCGTCTGTCTCTTTTACATCTTTGAAACACTCTTCTATTCCCCCCCCCCTTCGACTTTTTTCACTTTGATATTTCTTCTCCTCTGTGAGGCCTGGAGTCACCTAAACGGCTAATGAAACTATCGAAATGCCTGCCATTTGATATAAATAAACTTCAAACAAAATAAAGTGTATTCATCATTCAATGCTTGCCTTATTTGAGCGCCTCTTGCCCAGTCACACAGATCTTTGCGAATTAAAATGGAATTTAGAGCCGACGAGCATATGTAATAGAATATTCGGTAAAATATATGCCATATTAGGAGAGAATCCGCGTGCACTTCTGTGACAAAAAAAGAAAGAAATAAAAACAAAAACAAATTTTAATTATTTAAAATATTTCACAAAAATTATGCCAGATAAAATTAACGAGATCCCACCTTGGAGGGTTTTGTAAATTTTATCAAGAGTGTTCATGAACCGATGGAAGTGGGGTTTTCGTCGAAGCCAGGTATTACGAGGTCGGAGACCACCAGCTGTCGATACTGTTAGAGCTTGACAGGACAAATTCGGGATTGGCTCGTACTCTAGTATTGCTCCTGTGATCAAATGCGGAGGTAACACNGATTTCGACTTAAAGTCATGCAATCCGTTCTATAAAGGGAATTGAAGCAAAATTAAGCAAACTTTACAAGTGCCATAGTAGTTAGAGTGTGCTCCGGTAATATTGTGATTACTGTCAATATCTACTAATTTTTTTCACGATGTTAATTCGTGCCCCTCCCAGTGAGAAGACTGACCAACCGTACTGAGCATATCTGATTAACCGAACGAGCAGAATACGAACTATCTACCCTCTATCAGTTTAATGAGTTTTTTACTACCAAAACCTATGATAGCTAATGAGCATTGAGTAGCCTATGCTCAAGTTCAAATGTGAAAATATTAGTTTCTGTGTTGTGCGCCAAACAACACAGTGATATGCCTAAAATTCACTGGAAATTAATTCTAACTCTACCATTTATTATTGGCCCAAATATATATCAATTTGGCAAAAATAAGGAACAGCTATTTATTTATTTCAAATAGCAGGCGTTATGATAGCTATCAGTAGCCATTTAGCTGACTTCGGGCTTCACAAAAGGAAGGTTCATCAAAGTAGCAGAAAGTCGAGGGGTGGAGATCAGCAGAGCGATTCACAGATGTAAAAGAGGCAGACAGACACAAAGGTAGAGAAAAAGGTAAGATGAGTACTGTGAAAGGGGTCGAATATGACAAATAGTCGGGCCATGGTAGTTTGAAGTGAGAAGTCAACTGCCGGTTAATAGACTTTTTTGCCGTATGTGTATACGTTGCCCAGGGTGCACCACGTGGAGGTAAGTCTATCGCACACCCCAGGAACAGCTATTAAAAGTCTAGAATGTTGAGTTCCACTCTAGTAATAAAGTGCTAAAGTGGTAGGCACTGAGTGCTTCCATGAGAATGTAATGTCATGCAGTTTGTCTCTCCAAGCTGCTTTCATCGAAGTCAAATCGAAAGAAAGAAGCTAACATAGTAGGCCATTATTATTAGACAAGAGTTCGTTTTGGAAATATGGAAATACGAACCCAAGCGTAATCACATATTTGCATGCTTGTATGCCAAGTAATTTCTACGTAAAGATCTTATTACATATCGGCTGTCGTAAATCGACATTTTGACAGTTATTAGTGATTAATGACACTTATTTTAACGACACTTACTCTGTCAACTCGGCTCTGTGCAATAGCGATCAACTGTCGAACATCGAAGAAATATGGTGATTCGGACAACTGTAGACATTCGGGAGCTTGTCTGTGAACCAATTCAGCAAAGTATTTTGTGGCGGAGACTAACTAGTTGTAAAAAAGGAGTGAATATCAAAAAGAAAAGAGAAAGTGTAGCATACACGTCTATTGAGTGCATTCGTTGTGGAGAGCTGATCTCGTAGTTGCAAATTCTCCTTGACTATACGAGAAACATTTGTCTCGAGTCGATCTTTCACTGCTCCTTCCTATAACATGAAAGATTAGCACAATAGGCCACTAACAAAGACTTCAATCCGATTTCACAGTTTATGTTTTTCTAAAGTATGAGAAAATCTTCTTAATAGCATCAAAAAGGGCTGCTTATATTAAACTGATTGAATTTTTTCAAATTGTAGGCATTTTGATAGTTATCATTAGCCCTTTAGTTGACTTCGGGCTTCACAGAAGAGATTAACATTAAAGTAAGAAAAATTCGACAGGGGACAGAATAATGATTCATAGATGTAAAAGAGACAGGCAGACACAAAGGCAGAGAAAAGACTAGATGAATACTGTGGAAGGGGTCGAATATGACATACCGTGGGGTGATGGTAGTCTGAAGGGAAGAAGTCAGCTGCCGGTTAATAGAAATTTTTGGCGTATGAGTATACGTTGTCCAGGGTGCGCCACGTGGAGGTAAATCTACCACACACCCCACGCTGATTGAAAGAAATTGAAAATATTTTGAAGAAATAATTAGTGGTGGTTATTTTATCTACCTTGATGAGACCAGTGTTAAGATAGGAAGAGCGGCTTCGAATATAGACAATAAGAGCACTTGAAAGGTATTCTCAGAAAAGCAAAACAATCTGGAGGTATATATTTCAGCATTTAATTCGAAGAGAACACTTCATCCTCAACTTGGAGTATTTGCTATTGGGAACAAATGAATGATCGGATTGTTGGGTTGAAGCAAAATTCTTATTAAAAACCGTAGTTTCTCTCAATAGTGTTTCTTAATCATTCTTTCCTATGTTTAACATAGGAGTTGGATTAGTAATGGCGAACGACGGTCGATTAAATATGAAGAGGTGATAGTGACGTACCTTCGACTCTTTCAGTGTTTGCAGTTCAGTCGATTGTTTAGCCACTGACATTTGCAATTGTGAATTTTCAAAATGTAGAAGTTCTATTTCCTTTTGCAGCCTTCTGGAAATAAGAACATGAACATTTCACCATTGGGGGGGGGGGTTAAGAAATGTGCTAGGTCGTCTAGGTAATCGACCTCATTGACTCCAACTAAACGTACCTAAATCTTTTCTTGAATCAATTTCGTAAAGTCTAAAAATGTTACTCATAAGTTGGTCTATTTAATTTGCTATCTATAGGAAGTGATTTAATTTCGTTCAATGTTTTTATGGAAAGTATGGACAATACGCAAATTGGCGTAGGCTGAATTATGCCGGCCAGACAATAAGATTGTTGACTCGATCATCTACTTGACGTTTGCAAGTTTCATCACAATTATAACCTGAATCTATCTGAGAGGGGTTCTCTCCAAGATCTTCTAGGCCTCTTGAGGCCGTTTTATGAGAGTCTCATATTTCATCATTGCACTCTTTGACCAGATCTAGGCAATGCAACTGACAAGCCACATCACTGACTCTACACCAGTTAGCACCCAGGTTGAGACCATTACGCCACCAGTTGCACTTTCGATCAACACAAGAAGGTGTCATGCATTTCTATAGTGTGTGTGTGTGTGTGTTTATTTTCCGTACCTATTAGACTCGCGTTGGACTTCCAGTATGGCTTCCAAATTTGTAACGTCAGTTCCGTCTGTCTGGACCTCAGATGAACAACAGTCCGATCTACTGCTTTGTTTTTCTATTAATTTCTCCAGTTGCTGAAGAGATTCTAAAATTTTAAAAAGAAGATAAGTAGAGCTTCTCCATAACTCCCTCCAATACTCCTGAGACAATTCTGTTGATTGACATTTATTACACAAAATATTTATGTTTTAAAACTTTAACGGCTTTAAAGTTTATTTATTTCAAATGGCAGGCATTTGATAGTTATCATTAGCCCTTTAGCTGACTTCGGGCTCTATAGAGGGGAGGAACAGCAAAGTCACATAAAGTCGAGGGGTGGGGAACAGAAGAGTGATTCACAGATGTAAAAGAGGCAAACACAAAGGTTGAAAAAAGGTGAGCTGAGTATTGTGAAGTGGTGGAATATGACATACAATGAGGTCATGGTAGTTTGAAGTCAGAAGTCAACTGCCAGTTTATAGACTGTTTTGCCGTATGAGTATACGTTAACCAGGGTACACCACGTGGAGATAAGTCTACCGCACACCCCACTGCTCTAAAGTAGTTTTGGACATTTGACCGAGATTGTGAAATGTGGACAGTAAGCATTAAATGGTAGCATCAGAAGTAAATACAGCTCAGATCAAAATTGAGCGTCATATATTTATACCCTGCTCCTCTTTAAAACTTGGTCTCAACTAATAGATCATAGATAGTTGCTTACTTTCAGTTTCCATTTGCCGAGTCTTAGCCAAAGCAAAGTTCGATTGATACATCTCCAGGCGTTGATAGAGTTCCTGTTTCTCAACATCTAGTAAGGCGCATTTTTGTTGCAGTTCAAAGACCAAGCCAGGTGGTTCAGCAGGAGTGTTCACTACCTATGGAGGAATAATGAATGGTTATAAATAAACTTAGTTCCCTACTTGGGCCTTTTTATTTTAATTCATACACTAACTTGAAATAAATTATTTGCAGCGTTCGGTTCATCATTCAGATCATATATGGGTTTGATTAAGCGTAAAATCGGTTGAGTTTTGCCTTTGGGGGGATAGTTGACCTGCTCATACTCTGAATCGGTATCTCCATTATGATAGCCGGTGAATCTTCTTTTATCTGGATGCGTGGTAAATCAAATAATAAAGGGTGTGAGGAGGTAATGTAGATTTCGAAATATTTGTTGTATAGTCACTGTGAAAAAAATTGAGCTTATATTATCCTCTTGTTCAATAGCCCAAGACAGCACGACTATAAAATAAAATCACACTTTTGCAATTTTAGAAAATTTCTGAAATAATTACGCCAATATTAGTTAAACTTTAGAGGGACGATAAGCACCTAAGCCCTCAAATTTGGTGCGGTATTAAATCATTTGTACTCTTAATCCTCCATTTCACAAATTGGCTCCCAATTTGTTCCAATGGGGGGAAGATTTGACCCCATTTCGACCATTTGAATTATTAAAAATGTGGCTTGAGTCTTGTTCAATCAAGGTGAAATAGTCCCCAAAAAATAATGACATTACTTTTTTTAAATATATAACAAATCAAAAAAAGTAATCGATAAATTAATCAGTTACTCTGCCTCCTTTTCTTGCTTCTTTTTGCGTTCTCCTGATTCTACAAAAGACATTTCAAACTGTTTTGACTCATTATTTAAACAAATATAAATGAAAATAACTTATAATAACTACCATTTTGGATTTCATTGCAGCGATTTCCCCATCTCGAGCATCTAGTTTATTTTGAAGAATTTCCAATTCTCTCTTCATTTTTTCCATCTGAGAATTCGCTTTATTTGCTTTTGCCGACTTTTGTGTACGAAGACGACCAAGTGTGCGATTGTATAGACTTGACTTCTTTTGGAAAGAATTTGGTGAATTCGTAACCGAACAGGTAAATATAAGTGTTACTTACTTCGCTTTTGGAATCGTACTGATTTGAATTCCTCCAATAGAGACAGAAAAAAATCAATCAAGATATAGGGAAAAAAATACGGTTTAGCGTTCTATTTAGTTTCGGTTAATTTGTAAATAACCTTCTAAAGATTGACTAATCATGTAACATCATATGGTGCACCTGCAAATTTATTATCCAAGTACTTAGATTAAAATAATCAATAATAGAGACTAGGAGGACTTGAGTTAATACACCCCCCCCCCACACACACCCTACAGCCCGAAAATATGACAAGTTGCATGTGACTGTGTCATTCCACGACAAATTAAGATGATTGACTTCTATTGGGTTATCTCCGGTGTCAATTAACCTTCAAAAAGATCAGTGCTGTTTTAGACCTACTAATATATCGCTGTGTACACATTTTCATAAATATGCATTTATGTGCAATCCCTTAATGCAATACATATATTACTAAGTACTTATTCTTTGGCATTTAATTGAAATCTATTTTTTCTGTATAACTCATGCTCCTTTAGGTGAGCGGTTTAAGATGCGTGATATGACCACTATCAAAATATTCCAGAATTTTCTCGTTCCCTGAGGCACTTTGATAGTTCTTGTGTTTGCGTAAGCAAAACTTTTGCATTGGAAGAGCATTTAGCTCGATAAGATGTTGATTGCACTCACCTTACGCTAATGTTGCTGTGACTTCGCTTTTGCTGTTCCTCTTGAAGATCTTGAACATTTTTCACAGCAAGCCAATGTCTTGCTTGTGCTTGGATAGCGATAATAAGCTGACGAATATATTGATACTGCCTTCGGGTTTGGTAACCGCGAACGCAGTTCTGAATTTTTATAGTTGCTTGTATGATTCTTGCGCTTCGTATTCTCTCGAAATGAGCTAGAACTCCATTGCCGAAAAATATCTTCGTCCTTCCTAGACGGTATTTACTACTATCCTAAGAACATTAAACCATATTTACTACTACGCATCTTCAACTTTAAAATATCAAATAAGACTAGTCAAGAAACGTGTTCATTAATCATAACAGGTGAGCGTTTCACTTGCCTCTAGAGTATGCTTAATGATAAGCTCCGATTGTTTCATGGGATCGTCCCTTCGAGAAACGCCTTTTGGGGTGAGCTGCCAATAGCGACTTAAAAAATCCTCATAGGAGCATCTAAAAATGTAGATAAGAATACCCCTCAAGGAGAGAATGATCGGAGATCCAATCTGAGGAATCGAGAAAGGAGAAAATGGCCTTTTGGCATTGTGCCAATCAATTAAGGGCAAATGGAAAGACAATATACTTTTTTTGCTATGAATTTTGGGCACAGGACTTTTCGGACACATATCGATCAGTAAGTAAGTCATAATTCAATTGAGGATTGAGATCATGCCTAGCAGAAAAGCGTGATTGCTCATAATATATTCACTACAAGGGAATGTCAATGTCATGAGCGCAAATCCCAATTCGAAGAAAGAATTATGTCATCCTCTGGGATAATCAATTATGCAGCGTCAAGAAGATTTGAACTCCCATGTGAGTCAAAAATTCACTCAAAAATGGAATATCGAAATTCCAGAGTTCCATTAATTTAAGTCCGAAAGGAAGCAGAAGGAAATGGTTATAGTTCGTCGTGAAATACGTTAACGTAGATTGGGAGCATCTCAGATTGAGAATGGTGAAATAAGAAACAGGAAGCATGTGACTTAAGTGTATTTCCTCAACCAGAGTTCCAAATTAGCACTTACAGACCACCAGCCAATCTTATAACTGCCCATATCTCACCGAAACATGGTGATTACCTACACAATCAACTTTACAATCATTTTGACAATAAATCTATAATCGAACAGACTATATCAAAATTTGAGCTAAATGCATATGGAACTGCCATTCACCTCGATGGATAGCCAGCAGCGCTGATTTTGACAGTCTGAAGAACTCCGCAAGCCCTAAGTTGTTGCATTACACGCTCCGGACAAAATCTAAAGCAATAGGATGCTCTTATTAGAAGTTACTCAATTATTATATGAAGAAAAATTAGCAGACCTACGTGAAAGGAGCTTTTTCATCATTTGGTTTAATGCAGCGGACATAATGACACGTCGTGGAGTTGAGGATTTCCATCAGGGCTTTCAGCGATTCCGAAAACTACACAAAAGTTACATCCTTCACAATCACCACATACTTTTTTGTTTCATGTTGAATTAAATGTAAAGTGAACTGGTGAATTGTTCACATTCTAACTAAATTACTTAAATACACCCCTAAATTGGCTTTAACAAAGGCATTTCCTGCTTCAATTACTAATCTCATGGTCATATAAACTATTAAAAATTATGACTGGCTGATGAACTTCTTTGAGCATTAATTAATTCGGTTAATTGCAATTTCGCCCAATTATATGTTAGAGCATTCGAAGTGCAAACTTACCTGAGTAATCACAGTTGGCTTGGTGAAAATGCTCTGATGTTCCCCAGCTCCGTTATTTGAGCCTTTAAAATCCTTCATCATTTGCTTCAAAATTTGATTCTAAAAGCAGTGAAAGATAGTATCGCTTAAGAAATGTTGAATTTCTTATTGACTCAAAATGGTATATCTACAAGGAGATCGCGTAGAGGGACCTAGTGAAATGGTGAAATTCTAGTATTTTGTGGTGCGGTTCACTGATTACTCCATCAATTGTTCATTTGACTGTAGATTTATAATTTGAACATTGATTAGCCTTTTGGACTCTCCTGGGATAGTATCAGATTGACTATCATCACAAAAAAAACAGTGCATTCTCTGCTTCAAGATGCTAAACAAAACCTTCAATTGGAAGAAGTATTGCAATTCTGAAGTTGAGCTTACGCCCGGATCATGAATGTAAACTGAAAAAAATAATTCGTTGTCCGCTCTTATATAAATAAAACATGCATTTCATGACGAAATATGCAAATCTTTGATACATTTAATCTCTACCGCATTTTAGCTCCTATCAAATTCAAATTGAATCATACGCTTTTTTAAAACAAAAAAAATTTGTATGGTCAACTTACTTCACTGTATGCCAAAATATTGACATGCTCGGGAATGATACGATCGAGGTTCTTTTCTACAAACCCTTCCACAGTGTATTCAACTGCTTCGGAGAAATGTTGAACGATAAATCGCTTTTTAGCCCAAAATTTTGACTGACCGAAATCACGACTTTTGCCCGAATGCTCATTGCAAATCCGTGCTAACCAATTGTTGTCCTGTGGCTTCGGCAGCTAAGCAAAGAGAAGGCATTAGTTATATAAATATTGCATTCATGTAGTTAGAATCAGGATTTTTATTTGAATAATAGGCGTAAAATAATAATTATATTAAAGGGAACCCACCTTGCTTTCATCATTAAGCAGAGTGATTAAACCCATGGGACCTTCAAATAGCTCTATGCAAGGTTCATTGTCATAGTAATCTACAAAGGTCCAGTCAAGACCCTCAGACATATATTCTTCCTGTTCAAGTTGAAACACATTCTGAAGGCAAAATGCAACTGTTAAAGAGATTTGCTAATTGTTACGATCTAGACGAAAGTCAGAAACTTGCCTTAACGAATCTTTGCTGCAATTTCTCATTGGCAAAGTTTATGCAGAATTGTTCAAAGCTATTTTCCTCCATCACCTCAAAGCCATAGATATCTAATATTCCAATAGAGTTCTCTTTCGATTGTAGCTCCTACATTTAAAACAAAGTACTGCTAGTTTTATGGCAGGCAATAATGTCAATACAGTTAATGAAAGAGGTTTTTCCTTTCACTTACTGAACGATCAATCAATGCTTCATTGCACTTTATAACAATCCAATTGAATAGTTGTTGATAGATAAGTTTGGCAAGACTATCCCTGGCACAAACAGCTTCTTGGACGCTTAAAGATTTCATCATATCACCTTCCGGCGTACGGATAATCCGATGACATAATTTTGACGTGATATCTTGTTCAACTTCTGCGGCATTTTCGCAATTGAGTGCCCGTAAAGCGTATGAAAGTGAATTCGCACTCGCAGTCTTTAAATGAATGATGCAACACAATAATATTTATAATTGTCACATAGTGAGTAATCGGTAAAACTCACATCAATCTGAGAGCCATCTTGAGCAGTTTCGGTAAATGTCACGTTACCCAGATGAAGAATTGCCGCTAGAAGAGTTAATACGCTATCGATTTCCGCTTTGTCAAATTCTAAACTTTCAAAGTTAATAATAACAAGAACGAAGACATGCATTCATGTACCTAAATTGAGCATTGCTTTCATAGTTGTTTCAAAACCGAGCAAATCATTCCTTCCAGAATCTTGTAAATTTGAGTAATTAAAAGTGCTGAAGTTGCTCAAATGCAAATTATGTAAAATGGGGAAGGTTTTCTTGAATGTGGGGTCGTTTGCAGCAGTTAAAATTTGATAAAATATATGATAATTCCTCTCCCGCTCATTCTGTTCAAGAAGAAATGAGAATAAAAAGAGAATAAGTAAGAAAAGTGGAAAATGACTGGCATTACCCGGAGTACAACGCGGGATTTCTCAAGGAGAAAAGTTTTAATATTCGCTCGAATCAGCTTGTTCGATAACTGACAGAAATGGAGTTCGATGAATTTCCCAAATCGGCTGCTATTATCATTCCGTAACGTCTTTGCATTGCCTAGGCCCTCTAACAGAGGAGAACTGGCTAGCACGCGCTTCTGTATTGAGGCTCCGTTCTTACACGGAGCACAGCACCTTTGTGATGTCATGACAGTCAAGTACATTAACACATGACCGGTTGAAACTGTTTTTCCTGCTCCAGATTCGCCCGATATGATGATAGACTGGTTTTGATGCAATCTGGATAGTAAATTTATATATCAAGGACAGTATTCTGCGTGTAAGTAAGTAAATAGGCTTTGTATATCATATCAACCTAAGTCAGTTACAACATACGTATGTTAAAATATTAAGTGCTACTTATAAATGTTGTGTTGGATTGCATTATTAATGAAATTCATGAGCAACCATAAAATTAAGAGTTATTCACAAGAGATTAAGTAAAAAGACTAATAAACTCAGTTACCTAAAGTGCTTTAAAAATTGTTTCAAGTGAAATAAATTTCTAAATTAAATGTCAATACTCTATGAAGGAATGATAAATATAACAAGCAGTGTGTGCCTTAAAAGATCTCTGAAAAATCATCTAGATAGGTAACTTATGAATTTTTTACAATTATATTCTTAAATAAAACTTTAAAGTTTTTCGCATAAAATTGCACTTTATCTAAAGGTTTTCGAAGAAAGCGTACCTATGGGGCTTCTCCTTAAGAAATTTAAAAAATTATGCATGCTCAAGGGCTATAAGATTATCTTTGTTATTAAAAAAAGAAACGAAAATCGATGAAATACAACACAAATTTTGGCACCGAGTGTGTAAAATACCATTATATTATGAAATTTACTTTTATAATATTTAACCCTGGCATAATGTACAATTTTTTAATCACACCTTATATAAACTGAGAGATCTAGCCATGTAATGCTGATGTAGATTACTACAAAATCATACCGATATTTCATACCTATGAACGAGTAGGTTAGACATTTACTTATTATTACCCATCCCCCTACATTTTCATTCGACTTAATGCTTCATCGGCGATAGCAAAAATATGCGGATCACGTTTTATCTCCGAGTCGATGCTGTTCTGGTTGTAGGCACTCATAAAATCGGCACTATATATCGGTAGATCCTTATAAGGGTTTAAAACGACTAATAAGAGTCCTATAACGAAAAAAGATTTGAGTTAAAAAGTATTAGCTTTCAGAAGTATATTTAACAAGACAACGTGAATCATACCGCAATAAGTATAAATATCCTTTTGGTTGCAAAAGCGGGTCTTTAGGGTATGTAAAACTAAATTTAATTGTTAATTAAGATAGATATTTACCCTCGGGTTCGTTAATAATGTCCATACATGATAAATCTATTTGGGGTATACTTTTAAAACTGCATTCAAAAATTTCCTCAATTTTACAACTGAGTGAATTCAAATCCATTATTTCTTCGGAATTATTGTCCAACCATTTTATATTGACCGATGAACCACTTTTCGTAATACCAATTATATGCATTGGTCTCCACAACATTGAAGGATAAGGGATCCAAAGAAAAGCACCCGGATTTAATAGCATATTAACTTTATCTTTGGTTTGCATTTGAATTTTATTAGAAATAGAACACTCTTAAAAAATTTTCCTAAAAATGAGCGATGTTTGATTATGAATGAACGCGAAAAGTTAATTAAAATAATTTCTGCCAAAAACAAGTATAAAGTTTAATTTCCATACTATGGAAGGGAGATACGCATACCATCCGCCTTCTGGTAGTAGCAAAATTGACCTTAATAAATGGTAAGTTTAAACAAAACAAATTACTTGCTGCAACACATATAAAAGAGTTAACCTGTCTTGATTAAAGTCTGTGCTTAGTCTTGGTTTAGGTTTGAACTAATTCGTTCGAAATATAAATGACAGAAATTATGTATGCATTACAAAAATAGTATTACAGAATGCCATATTTAGGTGTGAACATTTGAAATCAATTTAACTCGAAGTATTTTGATTAAATAATACATTTAATTAATGATAAATTCGTTTCGGAAGTGCAAATATATCCATGGTTTAATTTAATTATGCCAAATTATTCCCCCCCCCCATTTGTCTATTGGTTTGAACAGTGATAGTGATGAAAATCAAAATTAACGTTATCTTATGTATACTATCCTTGATTGTGCCATCTACCAAATCATGGACGTAAAAATGAATAAATTTAGACCAATTACGCGTAATGAATAATTTAATTAAATCAGTCAGCGCGGTAACACCTTCAAATGAAAATCAAACAGCATGACCTTACACCAGAGTGTGTGCTCGTCCGTGGTGTTCAGAGACTAAAGATTTACTGATTCATTAGGTATTTGATCTGTAGTATGGATTGATTAGAAGTTTCCAACAGCTAAGTGTAACCGAATGATACCAATTGGCATTAGTATTTTTAGAATTGATAATAAATGTGATCAAAATTTAAGAAGTAATAGCTATCGAATTCGAAAATTGATATTGACGTTTCACATTCAAATTCTCGTTAATATAAATTTCACTTGTAGCCCTGGAGACTTTTCTTGTGATATTATTGACTTTTCATTAAATATTGAAATTCATCAATACAAATTCTTTCCCAGAATTCCGCGTGACAATTACAAATAAAGTAAGATATGAATAGTCTTTCCTTAAGAGCATTAAACCAAGTAGAATTTCTTGCTTTACAAGTTCCACTTAACAAAGAAAGTATATTAGCGGTTTAGCCAGTCTAGGATTAGGCGCATATTTATTTTGTCAAGCGGATTCAAATTGTTTGATTTCATATTAAATATTAATTATAAATTGAGACACGTATAAAGAAAATAAAGGGTAGCACAGGAGCTACTGAAACTTTGATTGGCATTATCAAATATGGCCCCATTAATGAAATTTTAAATATGGCACATAAAGGATAAATTAACTCCCTCCCAAGAATATCTTCCTAAAAAAAACACAATAATGGTTAGTTTAGACGGGCGTGACATAACATTGCCAAAGAACCCTTAAATAATAGAGACGCAGGCTAAGCATCGGCAATACAATTATACCATAAACTTCAGAAGACCTCACAAACTTCACAAGGCGCACCCAAATCCTCCAATAGTTTATTAACAACAATTATATGAGAAAGTATACAATTTGTATTTTGCTAATAATGCTTCATATTGAAAGTTGTATACTTGTATAACTATAGATCCAAACCAAACATTAAAAATAAATACGCATTAGCATATTGGTAAGACTGATTTATCTATAGAATGTTTTTGGAGATCTCTGTTCAATCTAAAGATTCAGGGAAATTTCGATTGCATTCTTGAAAAATTGTCCTACAATATACATTTTTAAATATATGGAATGTGCGCATGATGCGAAATTTCAGTTGAAAAAAATGAATTGAATTTTGAAAGTAGCTAAATTATTTGTTATCGACTTGCTAAGCGGTTACACTGTATTCTATCGAACTTACACACATTGATATAAGATATACTTTGTATTTGAGATCATATACAAATTGTTACATAAGTCAACATTGTAATCAATTTGAAAGAAAAGTGATAAGTCAATAGACCCAAATGTTTGCGATTTCGGATATAGAATCAGCATTGATTTAATGTCATTTCTTGAATTTGCTCTGAACCTACCAAAAGGGATGTTGCAAACTATATTCTGTATTTATCAATTTTTGATAAAATCTGTATAGTAAATTATTCTGTATTCGATCGGAACTGGTTATAATTTGACCAACTTGCATATTGATGAAGTGATAGAAATAGCACTTGCAACCATGGAAGAGATGACAAAATATTTTATGCCGTGAATATGATTTAAAATATAAATTCATCTAAATACTTCACTATTATGACTAAAAAAGAGTGAAGGTTCTGCTTAATGTAAAAAATCTTTTTCGTCGTGGCCAAATTTAAAATAATTTCGTTTGCGGAATATGCGATTTAAGAAAATGTAAATTTTCTTCTATCGTATATTTTATCTACATTAAAAATATAGAAATAGACATTTTATAATTACCCACATTCTCTGAAATCGTTTGTTTTATTTTGTCAACTGCCGGTAAATATAGGATCATCCTCGAATAATTTCAAGCAACTTTACGATATTTGAAGCCATGTCTATTCAAGCCACAAATGTATATAGCACCAATCAAACTGCTGATAATCTTAGCAGACATGACATATTAAATTGGATTAATACGTGTTTGGAATCGAATTATGGAAAGATTGAGGAGCTGTGCACTGGTAAGTTAGTAATATTTATTCGAGCTGTTATCAATTTTTCAATACGTGGGCTATTTTTTTTAACGTTTAGGTGCGGCTTACTGTCAACTTATGGATATGCTATTTCCAGGAACTCTTAACTTTAAGAAAATAAAGTTCAATACCCACTTGGAACATGAATATATTTCCAATTTCAAGCAGCTTCAAGCAATATTTAAAAAACTGGGTGTTGATAAAGAGGTGCCAATTGAGAAACTTGTGAAAGGCAAGTACCAGGATAACTTTGAGTTTGTCCAATGGTTTAAACGATTTTATGATGCCAATTATACTGGACAACCCTATGATGCTTTGTCCGCGCGTGGTGGAGAGCAAATAGGAGGTTCTGGGAAACCGTCAGCTAAACCCCGTGCTGCTCCTGCAAGACCCGCACTTACAACTACCGTTAGAACTACAGCCCCTCATCCTGGTAGGATCAGTAGTTTCTATCATGACCCTAGCACATTAATAAATATTGTCAATGTGGCTCCTCTTTTTATCAAGCACCTCCGAAGCCCGTCGGCCAAGCTCGTTGTAATACCTCATCTGCAGGATCTCGCCCTAATCACCAAGCCGCCGGTGACTCAATGCAAATGAGCGCTCTTAAAGCCGAACTTGATAGTCTTACAGCTCAAGTAATTGGATTTTTTTTAAGAGTATCCACATCTTAGCCGTCTTTTGACTCATTTTTTTTACTTATGTTTTCAGGCTGATGAGGACCGTAAAACTATTGAAGGACTTATGCAAGAGCGCGATTTCTATTTCAACAAGCTGCGTGAAATCGAAGATCTTTGCGGAAAGGTTGATGAAAATGAGATGACCAAGAAGCTCCTTGATATTCTTTACGCGACGGAGGTAAGCGCTTTGTCGTTTAATTTTTTCTGCGTCTTCGGTTTTGAATTTGCTTAGACTATTTAATAGTGCTACATTAGGTAGGAAAGTAATAATCCTATTGTCTTTCATTCGTTACGTTGAATGTAGGATGGTGGGACCAAAGAATCTCTAGATGCAATTAAAGTCAGTGGTTTAATTCCTTTTGTTTCTCATCAATTGTCTGTTTATTTCCCTTTTCCCCTCCATTTGTCTTGAAACTCTTGTTATTGCTACTTTTGTGTTTGTTCATTTTTGGGATGATTGCAGTAATCCAGTTTAATAGGGTGGGCTTTTAAGGCCAACACCAAACGGTCGCTGATCATGTCTAGTCGACCGTGTGAGTTTTAGGTGTGTTTGATGTCTTTCTACACGTTCGTTTGAGTTAAGTGCATTTTAATTCAAATTCACTTGCTCTAAGTCCCTTATTTCTTTTATTTTAGGAGGGTTTTGTTCCGCCTGAGCCCGAAGAGCCGGAGGAATTTTGAGGTTAATGGTGCTGTTAAATTGATGAAGGGAAGTTGAAGCAATCTGTCTCTCGCCGTTTTAGCCTTTTTGTTCCTTATGTGCAGACGCGCTAGTCTTCTTCTTTCTCTCTTAGCCGTTTTTAACTTGCATTTCTCATTTTGATTCTCTTGCTCTGCTATTTCATAAATTCTTACTGTCGAGTTCATACAACTTCTATGAGGAATGCATGTGTACATATCGTTGCTTCACTTCTCACCGCCTCTTTATTATCGCTTCTCACTCTTTAGACTTCTCTCTTATATTCTCTTCCCTGACCATGTGTGCAAAAAAATACTTGACGTAGCTGTGCTTTTTGTATCAGCTTAGTAGGTCGGTGTAATTTTATGCTGTGCTTCTAGTTCAGTATTAGTACGGATGTGGAATGTATCTTAGTGATTTTAGCTCAATTGGAAGACATTCTATCTCGTGTGTTTAAAATGTATTTGTTTTATTCGTATATTTACTAGATTGGAATGCTGTAACTGGTGTTGGTGTTACCCTACACGGTAAACTTTGCCTATACTGACGTACGACGTGTTCTAGGGCATAAGCGTATAATTTTGGGAAGTGATTAACTCGATGGTCTTGATGGAGCTTAACACATTTTATTTTCTAAAAAACACGTTAAAGACGGTTTTGACCTGAAAGTGGGTGGTGTAATGAAATCATATTTGAAAAGGGTTAACCTGTCTTTGTTTACTTCATTGAAAAATATAACTATGCTTGTGACCAGGCGAAGTGCCTTTTGGGTTATCATATTTTTTATCTCGATTTCTGCCATTCACTTGCTTTAAAAGGGTGTACGTGTGAATCTTTGAGAATAAATAGGACTTTGTACCGCTGAGTGACAAATGACTAGCTAACATGAATTTGTTTCTATAAGTATACTTTTGTGATTTATATGTCGCAAAATAAAACTTTGGGTACTCTGTGCATCAATGGTGTCCTGTATTTCCAATTAAAGTTAAATATTGCTCGTTTATTGATTGATTTGCCTTGATGGAATTGTTGTGCTATTCGTCTCCGAGCCTCCACTGCTGTAATAATTAAGTATAGCATGAGTGCCTTTTGTCGGTATTAGTTTGATTGCTGTTGCACATCCCTGAATAGGCGTGTGAGTGGGTTCTCTACAATTGGGGGCGGAAGCACGTCAGTTGTCTGTTGCAGTCAGGTGCCACAAAGACATTCCTCACTGATGCATTTATGCTGTTAGCCAATCAGGCTAGCTATTTGTGACTGTCAAGAGGCGAATTTCTCACATTCGAATGGCTCCAGGGGATGCCTCCATTCCACTTAAATCAAGTGTTCTTAATGGTTGCTTTAACTGAACTTGTTCTGAGTTTGTAGGAGTTAGAGTTCTTTCGAATAACAGTAACATTGTGTGCTTACAGCATACTACTAAAATAGACCTGAATAGCCGGTCAGATTATTACAGTTATTTGTTTCCATTAATACCTCGAAGCTCCCAAATGCACTAAAACAACACGAAAATTTAGGGTAAGCGAACTCGTCTTCTGATTTTATACTAAAAGCGTTTGTCACCAACTTATCCTTATTTGGCAAGTCCAAATTACACATTTAATTAAAATAGATGTGAAAAATTACAGCCTCAAATATTGCATTTTTGAAGCCGTCTTAATATGAAATAGCTGGGGTTGGTTAGATCGAATGGGAATATGAAATTGGATTCTCAGAGATCAACTATTTCACAATCATTTTACTTATTTGCTTGGGAGTGTAAGGAGACTTTTTTTAGAAACTGGACAAGTTTTAAGGGCTGGATCATTTTGTAACCGTATTGCTGTCGCGTTCTATCAGCTATTAAGCCCTGATCCATTAGAACCATCATTTTTTCAGTTGATAAAACCGAAGTTGGAATGAAATAGAATTCATTTGACTTTTTACCTCTCTCCTTAATTACGCTCTTTGGGATTTTTATTCTGGTTGCTACTTTGAAGTATTTATATCAGACGGCTGGCGTTCTGTTAGTTATCATTAGCCAGAAGAGCGGTTCACAGATATAAAAGACAGACAGGCACAAAGGCAGAGAAAAGGCTAGATGAGTGCTGTGGAAGTAGTCGAATATGACATACAGTGGTTTGTTGGTAGTTTGAAGTGAGAAGTCAACTACCAGTTAATAGACATTTTGAGTATACGTTGACCAGGGTGCACCACGTGGAGGTAAGTCTATCGCACACCCCAATTTTGAAGTATCAATTGCTATACTGAAGGAAATCTAGTGAGCTGCATTATGATAAGACCAAGTTAGCTCATCTACTGCTGGTATTTTGACCACTAGGGCAAAATGTATAAGAAATATTTCCCCCATGTGATTAAGCTCCTAACCTGGCAAATTTGAGGTTATTTAAAAAGGAGAGGACAAGCCCCCCAAATACGGAATTTGAAATTTAGGGAAACAAATCAGTTGAATATATCCCAAATACAAAATGCCTAAAGCTTGAATCCAGGACTTAAATTTTAGATGACTCATATGATCCTCTGACTAATTAACACGTCTACTCAATCTACCCCCTCCTTAATTTGTCAGCACGCAAGATTAGAGCCTCCCAATGCTTCCAGGGTTCCAGCCAGTATAAAGTTACTAACCGTTAATCCTCAGATGTCTATAACCCGTTAGCCCTGACAACTGAATTGCTAGCTCTATTGATTGTAACCTTCCGTCAAAAATTCTGTGCTAAAGGGATTTTGCACCATATAGTCTTGTGCGAGTTCATAAATAAACGGGCGTTCTTAGGACACGACCTGCGCCCTAAATGTAGCAGATAATATGGAAGTATTATCGCTTCAAGAGATCTCCCCCAAATGTTACGATTGGCCCAATAACTGCATATTGACTCGTTTCAAAAAATGCGTTGAAGGAGGTTCCATTGTGGAAAAGTGAAAATTGATCTCGCATTGAGGAGGGAAATGTGTAAAAGTCGCCTTAAAATGGGTTAGCTTCTGATTGTTGGCGAATACAAAACCTATCATAGCACCTTTAATGGCAATCTCAACCTCCTTAAAACCAATTTTGTCGACCAGATCTAGTCATTCATTCATAGCTCTAAAGTAGAAGTCTACTTTTGTTGTTGTTTTAATTCGGCATGATTGAACGGCATGATCGCAAGTAGGATGATTCATTTCTTTGCGTTTGTGTGTTTCGTGATCGCAGTTAAGTGTGTGTGTATGTGTGTGATTCGCAGGTGAATTAGGTTTGTGGCTTTGCCTTAGTTACCGAATGCATTAACCTTAAACGTGCATTCAGGTCAATGCCTCACATTTATTCCCCCTCTCATTAATGCACAAATGTTTCCCAATAGAACATTTACTTTAAGATGCGGAAGATTAAATTTCCATTTAGGAGTAAGGTCAAGTCCAGAATAGCTAAATAGTCACCTCTTAACCCATATGGGGGTTATTTTTTTATGTAGAATATGAATTTGGTCCATATTATTATTGTTTTGGAATTTAGTTGTTAATCTTTACTTGTTATCATGCAAGCTACTTTAATTTCATTGTCTTCGAAATATCAGCGTGAGATCGATACCTCTTCTCACGAACAAGATCATCGCTCAAAAAGTAACACAAATGCTTGCTTTGTTGGATAACAGGTCAAATCCAAGGAAGGACACTCTATCTACCTATCAGAAGAGATGCCATCAAATCAGTAGCGAGATCGTTAGAGTCGAATTCTTTGAGTTATTAAGAACTTTAAACGTGGATTAAAATAACTCTCTAAAGGTGGGACGTCGTCAACGCCCACGCTCCATCAAACGCAAATGGAGATAAAACAGCGGACTTGGTGCTATTAGTCGATTTTGGCAAAATTGTATCGACAGTCATGATTTACATCAAATCTAGGCAAATTGTGTTGATACCTTGTTCATAATGGATATCTTCACAGTATCACAACCGACATTTCCAAAGTTTAAATAGTATTTTCGAGATGTTTGCAGCTTATTTACCAGTCAGTTTAATCAAGCGGTTTGCGGTAACATTTCAATGTATTCGTCTGTTTAGTATCATTTAAACAGGTGTGAAATAGTCGGCAGAGCTAATATTGAGTTATAACTCGGAGTCTAACTTTTATTTTGTAATTCAATAATCATGACTTCATATATAATCCATTTTCCCTTATAATGAAAGTTTTGGTTTGATTGGCTAAAACAAACTTACGTGATCTTGGGTTATGTTATGGACTCAGGTTATCTAATGCGGATTAATTTAAACAAAACCGGTTTTCGATAACACTCGTTTAAGCTATTTTGCATCGTAAATCTCTGCTCATCTAATCTGCGGATTATAATCATCTTTAATTAACGAACAAAATACTATTAATGAATCACGATTTGAACCACTATGCACTAATGCCTTATTATCTTTTTGGGTACATATAAACCATTCCCATTAGCAAATTCAAAAAGTATAATATACTATTTTTACCAGGAAAGCGTGTGTGAGTGTGTGCGTGAATGCCTAGCATGTGACGTGATTAAACTATAGAGTCATATTTAATGTTAAATGATGGTTCTTCTCTACGTTAATTACAATTTGAAGGGAAAAATAAATATTCGCGCTTATCGATGTAAATACTTTTATACTACTTATGACCATCACTAAATACGTTTGGCCATAAGATACTTAGAAAGCTAGACCTCAAACTAGTCAATCTTGCTAGTCAGAAAGCCCCTTTTACCAGGAACACGAGGAGAAAGCTTTAGATAAGACAAATTTTCTTCGTTTGCGCAGTTGGCAGATATATAGTCATTTGCAAATGGAGCGAAAGATGAAGTGTTCCAGATTTAAAATATTCTAGCAATAACTAGTAATATTTTTATTGAGGCAGTTATAATTCTATTCTGTCCATCTAGTAAAGTAGCAGTCAAACCAAGCATTGCTTGTAAGAACTAGAATGATCATGGTTATACTGAGAAGTTGCGCTTTCCTTCTTCCTCTCTGGAATATCAGGCTGTAGTTGATATTATAGAGGAAATAATTGAGCTCATCGTTTTCAATAAAAAGATTAGACGATTTAAATGTTGGTTTGGCTTTTTCTTACTACCGAAATATCGTGAATGTCATAAATACAACCTACTGAATACTTTATAAGTAGGGGATACTTTAAGACAAACTCATTAAGACGAAAGGTACCGGATTAGCGAGAAACTAGATTTTCTTTTTGGGAATTTCTGACGTTAACCTATAGTGGTCTCATAAATTAACTCTAAACATATTTTAAAATCACATGGATAATCATTCTGATTTAGGTCTTTGTTTGAAAAATTATTGAGGCACTTGCAGGTGGTAAACGGATCTTCTGGCCCCAAGAAAGCAAGAATAACAAAGATAATCGATAATTCTTTTATTAGTGCCTTGGAAGTAAGTGATAGAAGGATCTCGAGTCGAGGAAATGGAAAAATGGCGAGAGGCAACCAAACGACCTCGAAACATGAATGGTACGGAATCGATTATGGATAGATGTGATTAGGAGCTGAGGACAGATAGCAACATATTAAATAGAGACAATAAAATGACAAAGCAAAGTTCAATGAAAGAATATTAGATAAAAGAAATTGATAAAGTGCGCAAAACCGTTGAACGAATAACATATGGAACTATACGAAGAAAAGAGTACACTAAATAAAAATCGATACGCAGATTAAAATAAAAGATATCGAAGTCAAGAAACCAAGCTTATATGCAAACAAGACAACGAAAGCAGGGTTTAAAATTTTCTAGCTAAATTAGGGTTTTTAGAAAAGACGAAAATCTCCGATATTTTTTCTAGTTTCTGATGATTGCTCCACAAATAGCAAGCTCGATATCTGCGGTTGGTAGTTGCACAGGGGACGGTATATTGAGTGACGCATGCACGAAGCTAATCAAAAGTAAGACTTTCTCACAAACATCCTCAAGAAAAGTTGAATTAGATTTCAAGGACAAGAACCCGGCATCAGCACACAAACCACATTTAGGATTGTTCGAAAAAAATTGTGAGGAATAACTTATTCTACCATCCTAAAAGTAATACCTTCATTGTTTATTTACTTATTTTATTTCGAATGGGAGGCGTTTTGATGATTATCAGTAGCCCTTTAGCTGACTTCGGGCTTCACAGAGGGGAGAAACATCAAAGTGTGAAAATTCGAGAGGAGGGAGAGAAGAGTAATTCACGGGTGTAAGAGAGACAGACAGTCAGATACAAAGGCAGAGAAAGGGTAAGATAAGTACTGTGGAAGTGGTTGGATATGACATACAGTGAGAAGTCAACTGCCGGTTTATAGACTTTTTTGCCGTACGAGTATAAGTTGCCCAGGGTGTATCACGTGGAGGTAATTCAATCAAACACCCCATACTTTCATTATTGTACTGCTATGTTTGCAAGGTCGTTGACATCCTCATCTACTAAATAATGGTGAAGTGACTAATTATTGCCGGCAACCCCATTTTTAATGATGGAGAAGTATTTGAACATAGGTAGCAAATAGTAAGCAATAAAGGATCCAGTAAAAGAGGATACAGAATGCGAGTTGGAAGAAGCTTCGAAGCATCCAAATCATCAGAATACTTTGATTAATGGTACTAAGTCCATGATTTATTCTTCTTCTTAGGGTCAAATATGGCCATTGCACTAAAGGCTCCTTGACTGTTTGGTCAATTATGTGGTTAGGCAGGAAAGCTCGTTAAATCGACCTCTTCTTAAAATCATGAAAAGCTTATTTTTTAACACAGCCGAGCTCATTAGAGTTCACTCAAAATAAACCAATAATGATAACATTCCTTTTATTGAAGCAACTAAAACCCAGCTAACAATTCTAACCGAATTCTAGCCACAATTTCCATAGTCAAGATATTTTCATAGAAATAATCGAGAGCAGGCAATGCCAAATCATTTAAACAGTAACCCCTGGAATTAACGGTACTTAGTCCTAAAGTAAGTGCAACAAATTGCACCCAACAGTTAAAAGGGAGGCGGTAAATATTCCGTCATTATTTATTAATTACCAAAAACATGCAATGGGAGTAGCATTAATTAGTGGGAACCTCAGCGAATTGGAACCTTTCACTCGATGCCACATAATCAGCCATATCGAGAGCAAGAGCACAGGAGTCTCTCACAATCGGTTCAGGATCCTTGCAGCCGACCAGCAGTGCCTTGCGGGCTCGTTCTGCCAATCCATTACAATCACCATCGCAGCGTCCCTCCTTTTCATCGACTTCAGCAGTGCCCGCGACCTCTCCTAGGGCCATAGCCGCTTCATGACGCACCATAGGGGCCTCGGAATGATCTTGTAGTCGTTCAATAAGCGAATCGCCGGTACGGGAGATGCTCAGTTGTCCAAGAATGAAGGCGACCTCATGCCGGAGTAAGGCTGAGCCTGGAGCCGCCAGTGAAACTGACAAAGCTTCAACAACATCGGGGAAATGAATGGAGGGTTCAGATCTCCCACTCGCGGTGATCACAGCAGCATTACGAAGTGAAAAAAGCGCTTGATAACGAGCGAATAGGGGTTCAGAAGTTGAAAGGAGAATTCGACGCAATTCGGAAATGGGATGTACTGTGGAGGGCTCAAAGGATGGAGCAGGATCGACAGTATTTGGAAATTCCGATTCTGCTCGTTCAGCGACTGGATCTGGAATCTTCTCCGGACGTTGTAACCACTCAATTCGACCCAAACCGACTTCACATGTTTCCGCCACCTAAAAAAAGAAAGAACAAACGTAGAGCTAATGACAAAACAATCTTTTACCAATCGAAAAAAAAAATATCAAATGAATAATTTACCTAGGACTTAAAATTCGTTTAGATTCCATGATTCATGAAAACACTATTTCCAGGATGTTTAAAGGCTCAAACGAAAATTCAGAAGCTTCAGGAGAAACAGCTCGTCACAACTTAAAATTCAACTGATAGCTCAAGTCCAAGCAATGAGAACGCCAAAAGAACTTGTGGAATAGTACAATTTAAAAGAAAAGCAAAATCATCAGCAATGTCTGTAGTAATAATTAGAAGGAAACTTAACAAATTGAAAACTCCCAATCGATGACACATAATCAGCTATATCGAAAGCAAGAGAAACAGGAGCCTCTCTCTGAACGACCTTGTGACTTACAATCCACATTTAAAAACGAATACACATTCAATAACTTACCGCGACGATGTTGATATTCCTGAATTCCTTGAGAACACTTTTAATGTACTCAATATCCGCTCCAGGCGTGGAAGCAAGGGCTGCAAGAGCTTCCGCTGCCTCATGTCTCACAATAGGCTCATGATTGGGGTCGCGGAGGGCCTTTTCAAGGTCAGGGATGGCCGAAAGGTCACCACGTTGTCCGAGACAATAGGCAGCTTCGTGTTGAAGGAGAGCGTTGGACCCGGGCTCGGGAGGGTGCACCTCAGTGACATAGGCGGCCAGCAAGCGAGTTGCTAGGGGCTCCCTTGCGTGACGAAGACCCCACATTGCGTGAGCACGTTCTACCAAGGGGATTGAGGGATCACGGATCTTGGAACCCCAGGAAGATAGTTCCTCCTCAGAGACAGCTCGAATTTCGACAGCAGGCATGATATCTAGGAGGAAGAATGGTATCGATATCAAGATAAACTCAAGACTCAATTATATGCATTTGCCTAAACGAGACCAGCTAACCATCGCAAGCATGCGAAGGCAATTAGTCAACACTACGGAAAAGTACAGTATGCAATACAGCACATGGATATTTCAAATGCATAATTAGAGCTACAAAACAAAGTTTGTACGAGAATTTGCACAGGCGTTGAAAGCATACATTGAAGTGAAACACATGAATGCTAGCATTTCAGAGCAAATCGATTAGAAGAAGCAAGACCGTGAAAGCAATGATCAATCCTACTTATCAAATGGACAAAGTTAGCACCAGTAAAAGACGAATCGATCGCAGAGGAGAGGAGGTAAAGTGGATATTTTGCTCATCAGAAAGTAAGCCGAGAGTGCTAAGAAAAAAGTACCAAGCAAACTACATTTCAGGCATCTATGAAAGTCATTTCAATATTATAGGACATAGCAGGACAAAGAGATGATTAAAAAGGGAAACAATGAAAGAATTAAAAGAAAATTCATAATCAGTCCCAGGAAAGAGTCATGGGAAAAAAATATTTCGAAGGTCACAATGCGGTAGGTGGGAAACGGAGAAGAATCGAGGATTTAAGACATAAATGTGAAATTCAGATCATGGGATTAACTAGTTGCACTATCAACTACTTGAACGTGGATATGCCCACAATGAATATTTTTTTAAGCAGAAAAAAACCTAAGAACCAACTATATTGGGAAGTGAAAGACTAAAGTGACACGACCACGTGTTTTGGTGCTTAAATAGGTGGGATAACTCGACGTTACACAAATAAAACTGGCTTGGGGGGAATCGGGTGGAAATTCGAGCATAACTAGTGGAAACTAGGGCTGAGAAATCATTGCATATGAAAAAGCTTGCGGAAAAACAGGATTGTAAAGGGGGGGGGATACCATCTCAGGAGGAGATGGAATGACAAAGTTACCAAATGAGGAGCGCAAATATATGCATTTTATAGCCAAGATCGAAATTGTAATCAAGAGACCATCTAGCAGACAAGTGCAAACTAGCATACGTATACACACCACACTGATTAGCAAACACGTAAAATCACTGCACAGCAAAGGTGGCCTAACACAAGAAAAGGAGGCTGGCATTAATTTGCAGGGTACTTTACTCAAATAAATAGACAAATTGAATAAACGAATGAATGAAGACAAGTGGAAGGAAAGGAATGGGAGGAATGAGGTAGAGAGAGAGAGATCGGACTAGATGGCGTTTGAATGTAGAAAAAAAATGCGAGAGGGGGGGGAGAGAACAACAGAGTGGTTAAAGTAAGGCCAAAATGAGATCGCGCTCAAAATTTTACAGCTAAAAATAACTGTTTACGCATAAGCGTAATTGTGTTTGAAATACCAAAAATATATATCATAATTCTTGGTCCAAGGAAAGTTGAATGGTCCCATGGTGCTAAAAGTGGAGATAGAGTGGGATATGAGAAAGAGAGAGAGAGAGAGGTATGGCGTGGGGAGGGGGGAGGGAGATAAAATAACAAGTGGGCTGTATATGTTGATAAAACGAAGGCGCATCTATACACATAAACACATATTGCGCTGCGCTTGATTATGCAGTTGCGTTTGAGGATTCTGGTGAATCGGTCATTGTTGAAGCGTCTACACCAATCCGAGGTAATGTTTGCGGATGGGAGCACTGAATGTGATTCATGAGAGACACGAATCTGTTTGTCATCTTCTCCTCTAATTCCATGAGATTTCTGAAATTAAGCAAAAGAATTGATAAAGATGTTACGCAAATCGTTCAAACCAAGACGCACTTCAATCATAGGAACAAGACGATTGGAATCAACTCCTTGATATGTGTAAAACTCAGATGGAATAAGTTTTAGCCAGACCACATCTTGACGATTTAAAATTAAATAGTTAAACACTAGAACCTTTTCGAAGTCATTAGAGACGTAAACGGAGAGGACAGAACAGGGGTTTAGTTTACTTTCAGAGCCTACGACAAAAGATTTCACAACCCCAGTATTTAAATACAAATAATCTTGTATTCAATACACTTTTATTATATGGATGAAATACGAGAATAATATACGTGGATTTGGCCTTTTTTGACATCAAAGTTGCATTCGTTTATTAGATCCATCAGGAACCAATTGTAGAACCTGCGACCTTGAGAGTTCCAAATTGCACCCTTTTTCCCGTTGCTGCAGCGATCACACTACATTCTCCCATTATGATCCACAATCATCATCTCTATAATCGAGTAATCAATTTCCAAGCCAATAGCATGCCGAAAACTTCAATCTTGAAATGCCTGGGAAGTATGAGGTGAATTAATCTCTAAATCAAAATGCATGTAACAAATTCAAAAAATAGCTATAAGTTCAAATTTTACACATTTCGATAGAGAACGACTGTAGCAATCGGGGACGCGCAAAACGGTTTTCAAAAAAAATAGTATTGAAAATTTTAATATTATTGCTTCTAGTAGAAAAGAGATGAAGCTGACCCTAGTAAAATCGATCGCGCAGCAATGTCTTCACTAGAGCCGACATGAAAAGCCATGACCACCGCCTCCAAATATGCGCAACAACAAATTCGAGGGAAGGATGGGAGGTACTGTAAATGTGACCTGGTTCGACATCCTCTGCATAGCTCTCACTTACCTGTAAGCGTTTTAACGACTTCCTGATAAAAGATAAATTTTGATTGGAGGAATATATGCAAATAATAATACCTGGATGTAGAGACGGTCGGAGATAAAAAGTTCATCAAAGCAAGAACTTCCAAACACCACTCCTTAGAAAATGTTTATCATGTCTATTTTAAATTTGAGTCGCCACTGCAGAACTTTGTGAATTTTCTACAGCCCTCTAAATATACGAAAGTAGAGCTGAATTTCATAAACTGTACTCCCTGTGCACTGAAATGTTGACTATGACTTCTCCACACTGATATGCCTGGAAATGAGATTGCACTACTGCTTCAAGTATTGCTTAATCAGGCGCAAATCGAATCGTCCTCAAATCCACATACTATCAAGACTCCTTAGAAATGGAAATTAAGTTGAGATTCGAGTGCACATTATTCTTTCATCTGTATTTGGGTAATTGCAGGGAGTGTGTGTGTGTAATCAAAATAGTAGGTATTGTTCAGAATGAACTCTGATGGATTAAATTAAGTTAAAATTCTTGCAGACTTAGAGATGAGAGCAACCAATTTGCGTGTGAGAGATTGCAGCAAAGTATACGCACGCAAATATTTCCTATTGAAGATCATCACCAAGACCCAGCCGAATGCTCTCAAAGTGTCAAAGAATGCGATTTTAAGAGCGAAGAAACCTGCCACCCAATTGGAGTTCAATCGAAAACTTCCAAGACTGAAATCTTCAAGTTGCTGTTTTAAGCTCAAACGACATATCGAGCAATGTATCGTACATTCAAGTAGTTACTTGGCTAGGAGTCCAGTGGTTTATTTTAAAGTTCCAAAGAATCAAATACGCAGTTCACGATTGATATATATTCCAGAGTGGGGTGTGCGATAGACTTACTTCCACGTGGTGCACCCTGGGCAACGTATACTCATACGGCAAAAAAGTCTATTAACCGGCATTTGAATTCTGACTTCCAACTACCACGACCCCCCTGGTTGTCATATTCGACCCCCTTCACAGTACTCACCCTACCTTTTCTCTACCTTTGTGTCTGTTTGCCTCTTTTACATCTGTGAATCGCTCTTCTGTTCCCCACCCCTCGACTTTCTGCTACTTTGATGGACCTTCCCTCTGTGAAGACCGAAGTCAGCTAAATGGCTAATGATATCTATCAAAACGCCTGCAATTTGAAATAAATAAATATATTCCAGAGTGGTTGACACCACCAGCGAAATAGAAAAAAAGATCTTTCTATGCAACAAAGAGAGTGAAAAAAGCATAACTCAAACTCATACTAAATTATCAAAATTTAAAATGTGAGGATTTAATAACGCTCAACTTAATTGTTGTTCAAGCTATTTATGATTAAAATTGAG
>UZAE01012153.1:0-10734 GCA_900617975.1 Rodentolepis nana
CCACCCTCGGGTGTGGAATAATGATTTCAAGTTTAATTTACATCTATAAACCTACGATCGCTCAGAGGATGGATTTGTGCGACTCCCAAATACCTGAACAGTATTTTAGAAACAATTAATTCTTTGGATGGGAATTAGAGGGCAAAACACCGATTTTAATTGGATTTGATGCCTATTGCGGGAGAACGCGATAAATCAGATCAAAGCAGACCAATCGGTGGGTGACACTTGATCTCATTATGACGATAGCGTGATGGACTCCAAAATAGGGTGGTAGTGGCGAGGGACTGGCATGTCAGTAACTCCATTATTATTAGTTTCTTCAAAAATAAAGACCAAACGTGTACAAACCAACTCACTCTTGATTCCGCAACCCCACTCCTTGCAGGTGGGAATTTAGGGGTTATGATATTCTGATGTCTCAAGGCTGCTGGCCCCCCTCCTGCTTCAACAGATGCTCCATTACTGTTGGCACCATTTCCATTGCCCCCAAGGAAGAATTGCTTGGCAGCGCGATGCTGTTGCTGCATAGGGAAGTGATGGGCAGGCTCATCTCCAATGGAGTCTCCAGAATTTGCGGAGGTGGATTGGTGTTGCTTCGCAGTGACACCCAATTTGGGACCGCGGGAGAATTGTGAGGAGGTGGCGGAGTTGGGAGTAGATGACTGCTGAGATGGTTGATAGGCGGAGTGCTGTTGTTGGGGATAGTAGTGCTGTTGAGAGGCGGAGGCCTGAGGTGGAGATGTCACCTGGTGGACTGCACCCGAGCCTGGGTGACGCTCACGCTCCTGTATTGGGGTGAAAGAAAAATTTTTGATTGACATTCTGAAAATTCGACAAACCGGTAGTTAACTTCAAGCTACCGTGATCCGACTGGTATGTCATATTCCACCACTTTCACGGTACTCACCTTACCCTACTCTCTACCTTTGTGTCTGTAAATATTTATAGTGAGGATTTTACGTGCCATTGGATGAAACCTTCAAATAGCGGTGATTCAATTTTTCCGCAAAAAGAGGAATGCAATGGAAGGGGAAGGAATTGTTTGACAAGGTGGAACAGAAGCGAACTCAACAAACAAGTAGGACTTTCATCACTCGCAGTAGTCTCGAGACAACATTCAATGAATCTAATAATGAGAGAGAATTAAAATCCTACAACTAAAGCACATAAACTCTCCAAAAAGAGAAGCACGTCGCCGCACTTGGACCAGGGCGCATTGAAATCACAGCCACAACGCAGAAAACAGATGTGGAAAGAAAAATGTGCAAAGCCCAAGTACACTGAATCACCATTCCACTTGTCCAAGCGTCCAGTCATTTTTATCGAGATGACGAATCGACAAGGAAGAGAAGGCTTAGAGAACTAACAACACATACACACACACAGGCTATTTCAAAAGAGAACGAAGTTTCAGTCATTATATTTTTGGAGTGGGGTGTGCGATAGACTTACCTCCACGTGGTGCACCCTGGGCAACGTATACTCATACGGCAAAAANTTTTTGCCGTATGAGTATACGTTGCCCAGGGTACACCACGTGGAGGTAAGTCTAGTGCAAACTCCATTTTTACTTAGTAGGTTCGAACAAAAGATCATATTACAGAATTTTTATTGAGTGGTTTGAAGGGGGGGGGGGGTTTGCAGAATTAATTTAGAGGACTCCAGTCTCGGAACCAAGATATCTGCATACCTCAATGGCTGTTTGAGTCTTTTAATCTTTAAAATTGTCAAAATTAATCATTTTTAGTACATGGAGATGAATAAATATTGAATAAAATTTTGGCCTTTGAATTTTTTGGTGCCTATTCATTCTGTTTTATATTGATTGCTTGGGGAAGATTTTAGAATGCACAATTTGCTTCAAAGGAACAAATTAATAGTTGCACTAAATTGCTAAAAGGTTTTTTAACAAAGGAAGAAACTTCGATTGTGCTTTCTTTTTAATTGTAAAGCGTTTATTTCATTCTGCTTTAAATCAGTCTACTTTGGGAAATTTTATATTTAGTTCTATTTGTTACTGATCACTTAAACCACTTCATTGAATTCTAAAAATTATCGAATTCCCATTAATTAAATAAAAAATCAACTAGTAATGAAGTTTCAATTAATAAGCTGAAATTTATTTAACCAAGGTTTATCAGGAGTGACAAAGCAAATTGACATGGTCATTTACAATGAACGAGTAAGAGTTGACTTTAAGTCATTTATTAACTAAATTGATGATTTAAAACATAGTATCAAAGCGTTTTACGTAGTTTTAATTAACGACAAGTTTTAACAATTTATTGCCATAGCTCAATGTGATTTAGCTTAAAAAGGCAATTCTAGGTACATTTCCATTCTGTACTACTCCTAAAGCTACTTTTTAAGTGATGACCTCTTATTTATTACAACTTTGCAAAACTCGAGATCAAATTAAGAAAATGGGATCTTTACGTGTTTACGCATTGCACAAGTAATTATCTCCTCCAATTATTTGCCTTTTCGACCCACACCTCGTTCATTTCATGACCGTCTTAAAATTTTTTCCTTGGTCCCGTTTTCAGTTACCTCTCCTAAGATTATAACTCGCAAACGATATTGACATTGGCAGTGGGTAATTAATAAAATGAGATATTAATCTTCTTCACATAGTCTGGCTCCGAATTTATGTCATTGAGCTCTGATTAAACTAATTAGAAGGAAAATTTTTGAAAGCCATGCAAAAGAGAAATCATGATTTTTAATGCCGTTCTTTAAAAATCTTTGTTCAAAAGGGGATATGAAGGTCGTAGACTGCTTACAGCCAACATAGCAGTGACGATAACAGAAAAAATTAGGGTTTTTCAATGTGAGTTCTTTAAATTCTCAGCTATTATGGCACTATTTTGAAAGAAACAAAATTGTTTGCTTCCAATTAGCTTGAATTTGACAAATAAATAGTGATAGGCCCGTTCAAAGTATGTCAAAAACATAGAGCTCTGGATAGGTTTTAATAAATGCAAATTTTTAAAATATTTAAGATAAAAAATACAAAGGAAAATATAACACTTATTAGGGTGATTTTAAGCCAATGCTAGTTCATTTAAAATGGGTAGCTCAATAGACTTACCTCCACATGGTGCACCCTGGGCAACGCATACTTATACGGCAAAAAGGTCTATTGATCGGCAGTTGACTTCTGACTTCAAACTACTATGGTCCGACAATTTGTCATATTCGACCCCTTTCACAGTACTCATCTTACCTATTTTATGCCTTTGTGTCTGTCTGTCTGTCTCTCTTACATCTGTGAATCACTCTTCTGTTCCCCCTCTCGACTTTTTGCCACTTTGATGTTCCTTCTCCTTTCTGTGAAGCCCCGAAGTCAGCTCCAGGGCTAATGATAACTATCAAAACGCCTGCCATTTGANGTTTCAGTCATTATATTTTTGGAGTGGGGTGTGCGATAGACTTACCTCCACGTGGTGCACCCTGGGCAACGTATACTCATACGGCAAAAAAGTCTATTGACTGGCAGTTGACTTCTCACTTCAAGCAACCATCACCTCACTCTATGCCATATTCGACTATTACCACAGTACTCACCTCACCTTTGTTCTACCTTTGTGTTTATCTCTTACATCTTTGAAACACTCTTCTGTTCTCCCCCCCTGTCGACTTTTTCAATTTGATATTTCTCCCCCTCTGTGAAGCCTTAAGTCAACTAAAGGGCTAATGATAACCATCAAGACGCCTGCCATTTGATATAAATAAAATAAATATATTTTTAGAGCCGTTTAAGGATTCTATTAGCCGCCTTTCATCCAGAAAAAAACCTTTTATACTTCCTGGAATCGCAAATTGGTAAACGGCTGTCTTAACGCACAGTCTCCTACTTGCTTCCATCCAACAGACATATGTTCGGGTGACCTTCAAGGGGTTCTGGTAGAAAAACCTCGACTAACACTGGAATGTGCTAATCACATGCCGCAATAATATCATGTCCTCCTATCTGCCCATTTGAGTTAATTTTCTCAGTATCACAAAATATGTCATAAGGCAAGAGCCGGGCATCAACGAACACATTCTGGTAGCAATACTCAATAATTTGATTTCTACAGTTAGTTCTGGCATAAAATACCGTGCTGATAGCGCGATGGTTGCACCTGTACGATTACTGCCAATTACCAATGAAGAAATAGTACCTTTAATTAGAGGAGCATCAATATCCTTCTTACCCCACCCCCTTCCCCTCCCTCAATACATGTTTTGACATTGGAATTGTGAAAGGACACACACAGATCTACCGCCAACTGCCCACTTAACACAGCAGAGGTTTAGAGAAATCACTGACCACATCATATATATATATATATTTGCGATTAGTCATCTATAAAGGGGGGCCCAAGTCTATGAGGGAAAACAATGAAGAAGATTTAGCTGGAATATATTCCGCAAGACCTCTTTGCCTCCTTAATCAATCAATCAATAAGTACCGAGGAGCGTGAACAGCAATGCAGATGACGATCATGAAGACTGAATCTCGGAGGACTGTGTGTCCTAATGCACTTTTGTACAATTCGAATTCAAAATAAAATGAAATCGATTTCTTCCAATAAGGGGTGTGCGATAGACTTTCCTCCACGTGGCGCACCCTGGGCAACGTATATTCGTACGGCAAAAAAGTCTATTGACTGGCAGTTGACTTCTCACTTCAAACTACTAAGACCCCACTGCATTTCATATTCGACTATTTCACAGTACTCACCTCACCTTTGTTCTACCTTTGTGTCTGTCTCTTTTACACCTTTGAAACACTCTTCTGTTCCCCCCCTCTCGACTTTTTTTTCAATTTGATGTTCCTTCCTCTCTGTGAAGCCTGAAGTCAACTAAAGGGCTAATGATAACCATCAAGACGCCTGCCATTTGATATAAATAAATTTCTTCCAATAAAAGTGCCAAATTTCACAGCAAAACATTTAAATTTGAATTGTTAATAGGTCTCAATAGACCCCATGTTTTAAAATTACCTACTTAACCATGATGCTAGAATACGAAAGGTTGAATATTTTTAAGAATCTTGCAGATGAAAAATAGCAAATGATAATTACAAAAGCCTAACATTAAATTCAGACAACTGGATGAACTGAAATGAATGCGCAAATTTTGTGTGCTTTTCCGAACCATCACTCGAGATCAGAAACGGTTAAGCTCCGAATTCACCTTATACCCCCCCCCCCACACGCACTCAACTCCTACCCCTTTCTCCTCTCGGGTTGTCAAAAATGTTCGCGAATATTCAAGGCGTAAATTAATAGTGAAAACAGGAGGGCACTAACAACGATGTCATTTCTACTAACACGAGAGCTCAAATAGTAGTAATCAATACTCTAGCCGACAGAAATATTGTTAATTAAGTCGAAGCGCTTTGCTACTGAAATGCACACTTCAGTAGAACTACTACTAGATGGGGCATGGATAACAGGATAGCCACACGAGGGTGGGGGGGGGGGTTAATGCCGATTTCGTAGTCGATGCTTTTTCTGACGTAAGTAAAGTGGTAACAGTATTTGCATACTTTCCCACAATTAACCACTCCACCCTGGTAGCAATAGACAGCGCCCAATTATATATGGAGAGGGCTTTTTATGACTTAAATAAAGAATTTAAGGTCATAGAGTCATTCCATTAGTTAGTTAGCATTTTGGCATCGTTCATGACATTATCCAGGTGTTGAGAAGTGACCACATACAAGTAACGTTAATTTATAATTAAGTTAAGTGAATAATCTCCATGAAACGAAGAAAGAGTCGAAGGAAGATGCCCATTTTGAGGAATGAGGGAGGGGCAAGTGGTGTGAAAAGACCTTACGAGCGTGCCTAAGAAGAAGGGGACTTTTTGCATTGAAGCGCGGGAAAAACACAAATATATGAAAGGTAGTAGGAGGGAAGGGAGAGATGGGAGGGGGGATAGTAGAAAGTTTCAGCGACTTGCCTTTTCTTCAACTGGCACAATATCGCAAGCGTTTGGCCTTTTTTATTCTATTTTACAGCCGAGAGGCAATATATGATGAAGCTGGAATTGCAAATGCCAAACCAATAAGACTAGATCGTAAATAGCAGAAGGTAGAGAGGGAGAGAGGCTGCTTTAGAACCAGAAGCGAATTGCAAACAGTTGAAAGGTTATGAAATCCACAACCTGTGTGTGTGTGTGTGTTTGAATGGTTTGAAATTTGAAGGTAAAGTTCAGAAGTACCCTGATGCCTTGCTAATCAATACAAATTAAGTAATTTACCTAACAATAGATTGGCCGGGCACACTAAAACTCGATGATTAGTTGTGTTGATTAACATATATATATATATATATGGAGAAACAAGTCCAATAGTGCAAAACGCACAAATTTAAGATTTATTAGATGGAGTGTGCGACAGACTTACCTCCACGTGGTGCACCCTGGGCAACACATATTCATACAGCAAAAAAATCGGCATTTGACTTCTGACTTCAAACTACCACGACCCCACTGGCAGTTGACTTCTCACTTCAAACTACCATCACCCCTCACTGGCAGTTGCTTTCTGACTTCAAACTACCATCACCCCACCGTAAACCGGCAGTTGACTTCTGACTTCAAACTACTATGGTCCGACTATAGTTGACTTCTGACTTCAAACTACCACGACCCCCTGTATGTCATATTCGACCCCTTTCACAGTACTCACCTTACCTTGTTCTCTACCTATGTGTCTGTCTCTCCCTTTTACATCCTCGAACCACTTTTCTGTCCCCCCCCCCTCCTCCTCCACCTCGTCTTTTGTGACTTTGATGAACCTTCCCTCTGTGAAGCCCGAAGTCAGCTAAATGGCTAATGATATCTATTAAAACGCCTGCCATTTGAAATAAATAAAGATTTATCAGCTACGAGAGAGCGCACGAGCTTAATGTTCCAAAGTGGATTTAAATTGATATCGATCAAAGTGCACACAAATACCTAGAAGTACACGCCAATATATATGA
This sequence comes from Rodentolepis nana, assembly GCA_900617975.1. Classification (NCBI taxonomy): domain Eukaryota; kingdom Metazoa; phylum Platyhelminthes; class Cestoda; order Cyclophyllidea; family Hymenolepididae; genus Rodentolepis; species Rodentolepis nana. The sequence goes on from UZAE01012153.1 coordinate 6,984, forward strand.
AGCCCCGAGAAGAAGAAGAAGAAGTGGGGTGAATGCAATTAATAATGAGGTTGGCGGGAAGAGATAAATTTTTTTCTCAACACGAGGACAGAAGGAGGAAGCTTTGTGTCAAGTGAAGGTTGGAGAGGCTGAATAGGAATATAGTGGAAGATGGCAGCTCCACACACAAAAGAAATGCAGCAGGTAGACACCGGCAGGAAAGCGCTTAGTCAAAAAAAGGCGTTTTCCTATAACTGGGAATATGACTCAGGAAGAGAGGACTCCTGCGAAAATATCACACTAAATTGACAGAAAATGTGATTGATAATTCCTTCCCCCCCCCCCACCTCACCCTCCTTCATATGCATAAACGAGTTACCTTCCAAGTCTAATTTGAGAAATTTATTTGACTTGACCCTTACAGTTTTCTGCTTAAAGTGCATTTCTAGCCTTCACACACACACACACACACACATAACCACCACGCAGAATCCCCCTCTATCTCGAGTACACAAGACCAAAAAAAGTGATAGAGATCACCAACAGCAAGTAGCGACATCTCACCTGGAATCTGGCAAACTTTTGACGCAGAGTATGCTCCTCAGCAGCCACTGCAGTACTGGGTTCGCCAGTCACTTCAATTACTGATCCCCTCGGTCCTGCCGCAGCATCCAACCCAGCCCCATTGAACACTTGCGAGGAGGGTCTATGCTGCTGGGCCTGTTGAACCGCAGGTGGAGGTCGATACATGCCAACTCGTTGGACGAGCTGTTGAGGTGGTGCACGAGCCCCCGGTTGTTGAGCAGGCAGGAAGGTGGGAGTTTGTCGAGGGGGCTGAACAGGCCGACCACCCCGTTGTTGTGCAGCCGCCAATTGCTGCTGTTGCTGTTGCTGCTGATGGATATAAGTAGCGCGGTGTTGGGCAACAGCGGCGGCAGCGGCTGCGTTGGCGAAGGGAGGCGCGAAGGGATCACTTTTGGGAGCCCCTTGTGGTGGGGGAGGCGGGGGTGGGCCACCAGATTCCTCGTCTTCGGCGTCAGAACCCTCGTACTCGTAAACTTTGTCTTTCTCATCCGCAGCTACAGACAAAAGAGTTCGGTCAGGTACTATCATGTAATTAAAGAACAAAGCTTTCTACATGAGTAAATGCAGTGGTCAAGATAAGCCATTCTCAATGGAATGACCTTGCATTCCTGTCCAAGATGGAAGTCAGAAAACGCTCTATCAATTCGGCCAAATCGACGCTCATCAGTGCACCCTCTGTTAATACGAATGTCCAATCACCCAGAAGCGATTTTTGGAGTGGCTCATGAAAAAAAGCATTCACTAGCAAAGTTTTCTTACTTAATTTGAGAATTTTCATAAAAAATTAGACACAGTTAGGATAGGGCTCGTAAAGGTCCAAATGGTTCAACAAATTTTTAGTAAATAAGCTAAACACATTGATTCTCGCAAATAATTTGGAATCGCTATGGTAACAGAGTGGACAAATCAAATGGGGAAAGATGACCGAGAAAAAACTTTATATGAAGGAACACAAGCTAAGAGAGCAGAAGAAGATTAATGTGAAAGCGGAATAGAAATCTGAAACAGCACCAAAAAAATACCAGACTCGTTTAAAAGGCACCTTCCAATATTTCAGCAGCGGGGTGTGCGATAGACTTACCTCCACGTGGTGCCTTAATAAGACAAATTTCAGAGGTGTTTAAGTGGATTACCTCACACAAACAAACAAGTGTAAAGATCAATTTCATTAGTAAAAGGTGAGAAATTTTGCATAAAATCACATGCCAATTCGATTTATTATAGCAACACAAAATAATATGTGAAGAAATTATTTAAAATTAATTAAAATGAATTTAGTAGTCGAGGCCAATTAAAGCGAAATAAAGGAATATACATAAGTGTTAACTTTCGGAATTTGTGGATAATGCAAAATGTGAGAAGTTTTGATTGTCAGAACACGCTGGTGCTCCACGTTTGAAGCTAAACTAAATGATGATCAGGAAAAAGACGCATAGTAACGCTTGCATTTGAACGTTACTATGGAAATTACCCCAGTGAGTTCTCTTAATCGCAGCATATTCATGAGCACAACTACGATATGATATCTAGTGCAAGTTATGTGTGGAATGGAGGGGTGTGCGATAGACTTACCTCCACGTGGTGCACCCTGGGCAACGTATACTCATACGGCAAAAAGTCTATAAGCTGGCAGTTGACTTCTGACTTCAAAATACCATGGCCCCACTGTATGCCATATTCGACCACTTTCACAGTACTCATCTTACCCTTTTTCTTTGCCTTTGTGCCTGTCTGCCTCTTTTACATCTGTGAATCGCTCTTCTGCTCCCCTTCCTCGATTTTCCGCTACTTTGATGAACCTTCCCTCTGTGAAGCCCGAAGTCAACTAAAGGGCTAATGATAGCTATCAAAACGCCTGCCATTCGAAATAAATAAATAAATAAATAAATGCGTGGAATGGCAGACACTCGAATTTTGACCTCATGAAAATCTCCTCCAGGCACGCAGACTAAAGTGTGGGCTTCACCTCAACACTTCAACCAATAAATCTTTTAAAATTCTACAGAAGTTGCCGTTACACGCCAATGAGTCATCAACCCGTTACCCCCCCCCTCCCCCCTCCCCTCTCTCAAAGCTGAGGCAGGCGCCTCACAACAAAGACAAGAGGAAGAAAAGACACCACTAGGTGAACACTATTATTGCCGAAACAGAGTAAAAATCTCAAATTGTAGAAAACAGAGACAACTAATAAAACCCACTCAATAGTTAGTTATAGACAATAGCCCTAAATCCTTGACATGCATTCAAATTAGCATGTCAATTAATCAGATTAATTAGAACATTCTAAAGAACCCAAGCATACGTAATTCAAACTTTCGAATAGGCCGAACCTAAGGAGGAGGAGATGAAAGAAAAATGGAGAACTTCGGGACTAATGAAACTGTTTTGGTGAATGCAGAAGAGGAGGAGGAAAATTTTCCCACAGCAATCTGGTATCTAAGTGACGCAGAAAGAGACGCACTTTCAGGGGGGGGGAGGCAAAAAAAGGGGAAAGCAAAAGTATCTAGACAGGAATCGATCGCATGCACATTCCATGGGGTATCTACGACCTTGGCATTATGTCACTTCTATGGTGCCCCAGTTAGTTCCAAGGAACTCTAATTAAAAACTGAGGACCATAATGGCAGGTAGTTGTGAGTGATAATGACATTTATAGAAATAAGCACTAGTTCTCGGAAACCGCTTATTAGGAGACAAGTAATTAAAGAGAGGGTATAGTAGTACAATAGTTCGCGTTCAACCTTTCCTATTCCAGCACTACTAAGATGTTACACGTAAATTAACTTTAAAAAGATCAATTGCCTCGGCGTCGTTGTCGTGGGTAACACTTATAAATAAAGTAGCAGTGAACGTAACAGCCATCGATGGAATTAAATGACAAGTTCTGATTTGGGGTTTGAGAGCGCAATTAAAAAGAACAAAATGGCCAGAAAATGGATATGCATAGCGCTTCCATTAAATTACCTGCACTGAAGAACGAAAAACTGGGTAGTCTAGTAACCAGAGGCCACAAATTTGTGAGAAGAAGAAGATCAATAAAGCATGTGACCAGTAAACTCTTTCAGTTGAAGTATTAAACAGAAATAATATCACTATGGACTAGTGGGTCAGTGAGATTAGGCTAAACAGATACTCAAAAAGGTTACGAAATTTGCCTCGATTTTTGAATAAAACATAGCATGAGGGG
>UZAE01012153.1:12021-57239 GCA_900617975.1 Rodentolepis nana
CCCCCCCAATAGACAGACACTCTTTCGCATTTTATTAATTTTCAATTTCTCCTTAAAATAAAGATTCGCAACACCATTCGAAGGTCAGTTTTTACTACAACGCACAGGCCTGTGTTCCTTGATATTTAAATCCGAAACGAAACATTTATTTAGAAAGTTATTCAAGGCTGAAAAGGACGCCATTTGCCCAAACCTATGGACACTATGTGAATAGGCATGGAGACGAGGTAAGGAGAGTTGAAATCGTTAATCCTTAAATTGTCATCAACGAAGCCAACATTCAACCGATTTCGGTTGCAAGCGGTGAAATCAGGTAAAGCACGCCCCCATCATTTTGACCATTTAAAAATTTTTGGCGGAAATGCGATCTACTAGCATTCCTCAGAGAGAGAAAATCGATTCAGAGAAGATTGCAAATTTTGACCAGGTAAAGCATTTCGTAAAAAAAAAATTTGGCCAGTGCCAATCTGTTTACAACACTATCATGGCGGGGGGGGGGGGGGCATGGATGTTGAGAGTGAAACAGGCATTTTTGTAACGCAAAAAAAAATAATTCGATAGTGGGCTGTTTGTTAACTCGGCTCAGGACATTATTCAGGACAGTGTGTGGACAAAGTTTCACTACAATTAAACACTGCCTCGAATTGCTATTGCAAAAAATTTGCGAATGCAGAGATTAAAACGATTGGCAAATAAAAGGCCCTCCAATTGGACATGAAGTGGGAGAAATTAAAGTGGGTGAAATTCTCGCGTGAGGCAAACTGCCTCACCAGGAAATGAGAATTCAGTTATTCGAGAGGATAACTCATATCCATACTTTAACGGCTGACTACATATTTCAAATGGCAGGCGTTTTGATACTTATCAATAGTCCTTTAGATGACTTCGAGCTTCACAGAGAGGAGGAGGGGGAACATTAAAGCCGAGGAGTGAGGAACAGAAGAGTGATTCACAGACGTAAAAGAGACAGACAGACGCGAGGGCAGGGAAAAGGTAAGATGAGTACTGTGAGAGTGGTCGAATATGACCACATACAGTGGGGTCATGGTAGTTTGAAGTCAGAAGTCAACTACCAGTTAATAGACTTTCCTTGCCGTATGAGTATACGTTGCCCGGGGTGCACCATGTGGAGGTAAGTCTATCTTGACAGGGCAGCATCTCTTAGTACCAATAGCGCCAAGGCAGCATGACGCGGACCCAGGCGATTGGAGCAAAAGAGAAATGTGTCACAAGTGGGTACAAAGATGGCCGCTTCCCCAACTAGCTACTAAAGTCAAATGATGATTAATGCAGTGCGCGTGTGCATCCAGCGGGAGGTGGGCGTTAAGGCGGCAGTGGCGAATGCTAGAACAGCTGATGACTGGCCGCACAACAGTGCACGCGGGGTGTGTTCGCATGGCACGAAGGTGAGTGCGTGTTGCCAATCGATGATGTACGCACGCGTGGGGTGGACGCGCACAACCATCGACGGAAAGGTACACAAGTGTGTGTGTGTGTGTGCATGAGTGTGCAAATTCACCTTAGACGAGAACACAGCAAATGTAAACTAAGAGAATGAAGGAGTGTACTCAATGGCTTTGAAGTCAGGAAAGATGCACAGGGTGTAGGGAGTTAAATTTTGAGAACGTTATTCGGATGTTTTTCTAGATGAGTTGAAGAAGTTCAATGCGAAAGTTTAAACACCCCTTCATTCACATGAGAGATGACTACTACAATAGATGACTGGGGTCTCTATGACGCATAGAAGAGACTAACTCGCATCATGATGATTCGTCCAGGCCATCAAAGAAAAGACAACAGGATTTGCTGGCCAATGCTCCCCTTCAACCCGGTGAAAAGAACCCACCATGAGCTGGAGAATTTCAACGCGCACTACGAGGTTGCTGTGATTAGAAGATAACAACCTCCTCCAACTTGAGGGTTCGAGCACCCAACTAAGGCAATTTGGATTTGTGAGCACAGCTACTTCATTGATTCATCCTCTAACACAGAGTTTGCGTTCTGTGAAGCCCCTCCCTACCCCAAGCTCAACAAAAACCTCGAAGAGCCTCTAAACACCTCAAAGAAGAGCCCTTCTCTCCTCTCCTACCCCCGAAAGTAATAACCTGTCAAAGGCGAAGAAACTACAGAGCAAATGAAACCTCTCACTGGATTACAAGCAAATAGGTTCTTTTCTGAGGGGAATAACTTTTGTCAAGATCAAAAGCGCAACACACCGAACAGCAGACAGCTTGGCTTGCGCAGAGAGTAAAGAACACACCTCGAGTCGTAGTGACCAAAACCTTCCCCAAACTGTCATGATTTCTGGTCTTGTCCCGCCCCTCCCCCCCCCCCCCCCCCCCCCCACTTGCCTTCCTCTGTATTTTTTGAAGAAGAAGAGGTTGAGTTGAACTTAGTTGCCTACTTGGAATAGATGACCACTGCAGTAGTGAAGTCCTGGATGAGAAGGATAGGGACTGGGAAATATGTATGGCGTAGCGGGATTCGGCCAGTAGCCACTGAGTTACTAGGATACGAGTGGGGATAAGGGGGGGGGGGTTTAGTCGCAAAATGGGTGGAGTTTTATGACACACACGGGTTTGTGTGCATGCGCGGAGAGAGGGTCATGAAGAGAAAAAGCAGACAGGCGGCGTGACTAAGACGCCTCGATATGGCGTTGTCAGCAGGGAATTGCAAATTGATTGGCCAGTGCTGGGAAACGCTATGTGTAGTGCAATCAGTTGAAGAAAATGCAAATTCCACTATAGTTGATGCGAGAGGAATTTCAAAGCTTTAATGACTAGACAAGGAGGGTGTAACTTTGACCAAAATAAGAGCAGCTATAAAACACGATAACACGCTTGATGCATCCAATTCAGCAACACAGCACACACTGTGTTGCCAACTCAATTGAATCCAATGGAGATGAGTACGTGCAGTTAATTTAAGTACAAAAAAGGACTATGTTTCACACACACAGAGGCTCTTGTACATACTCCACGTCTAAAATATGAGACAGGATGCAAAGTCACATTTTAATTTGAGAACCTGGGGTGTGCGATAGACTTACCTCCACGTGGTGCACCCTGGGCAACGTATTCTCATACGGCAAAAAAGTCTATTAACTGGCAGTTGGCTTCTGACTTCAAACTACCATGACCCCATTGTATGTCTTATTCGATCACTTCCACCATACTTATCCTACTTTTTCTCTGCCTTTGTGTCTATCTGTCACTTTTACATCTTTGAATTACTCTTCTGTCCCCCTTCTCCACTTTTTCTCACTTTGATGTTTCTCCTTCCCTCTGTGAAGCCCGAAGTCAGCTAAAGGGCAAATGATAAGTATCATAAAGCCCGCCATTTGAAATAAATAAATAAATTTGAGAACCTAGGGCGGTATTATGAATGAAACCATCACCACATAATTTAAACGCAAAGGAGACCTAGAAACAGATCATTAATTTTGTTAAGGGTAGCATGAATTCCGCACAAAGTGACAACTTTAAATGAATAAGCATGATTTAAACAATTGTTTACACTATACAGCGTCCCCCCACCCCCCACCCCCCAAGCCAAACGTACCACACACACACAAAAAATTAATTAATTAATTAAATAAGGGACACAGGTTTTGCACACAAAAGAACTTACTCGAAGAATTTCTCTACAAATGTAGGCGATCCAGTCCTCCTTCAGAGACATACCACGGGTACCTAAGGGAGAGAGAGAGAGAGAAAAGCGGGTTCTAACAAGTCCAACCTGAGCATAAGAGAGAGAACAAGCATTCGAAAGGATAAAAAATTGTTTCCTCAAAAGCCCTATTTATAATTTCCCGGGTTTGAGGTACACCACTCGCGTCACCTCTGTTTACCAATAATTAATTAGAGAATAAGCCCGTTATCGTCTAGTGATTGATCTTCCAAAAAAAACCATCTACTAACGATATATCATGTTAAAAAAGCATACAATGACGGTGATTCAGAGGTGAGTAGACGACTCACCTTAAAGGGCCCATCCAAGAAGAAGAAGAAGAAGAAGGATAGTAAATTTCACACGAAATTCCAATGTTTGGAAGAAAAAGCACACTCGAGATGCACTCTTCTGTACTATTATTAAAGGGACAAGCGGCATAAGAACCAATCTTGTTCCACTTAATGCAAAGCCAGAAGGCAATGCATTTAATACAATTATTGATTCACTTGTCCAAAATTCATCGAACTATGCGTCTAGTAATCAAAGTAGTTCAGTGGAATTGAATAGCAGTACTGTTTATTTTACGACTCGGATGCAAGCTCTATTTGCCGCGTGCCCAGACAATTTCGCAACCAGCCAGGCATGGACGAAAATTTAGACACAAACTTAACCACCCGAAAAATCCCGAAAGCCAAGAAAAATTGAATCGCCATGGAGCTAACGCAAAAAAGAAACGCTAGAAAAAGCATATGAAAGAAACAGTATTTTGGTTTATTTAAAAAATCGATAATTGGTATTTGAAATAAAACCAGTTAGGTGAGCGTATGTAGGAGCTCTAACAACAAGAAATTGGAGCGAAGAAAAATGGAGGTATAGAGGGGGGGGGGGATTGACAAATGAATCAAGTGGTTCTAGAATTCCTTAACTCCAATAAAACTAACGAATTCATTAATTCATTAAAGTTGCAATAGTGCCAAAGTAGGATGATCTCCAAGCACATGAGAAATTACTATTCAACCCCATAACTGACAGGGACTAGATTTTCTTCAAATCAGCAACGATTTTGTGACCTCCAAGTTGTCAGGTGTATGTTCGTTGATAAATGGGTCACTGGCGTAATTCAGAAAAGCCACAACTTGCGTGCTAGAGAAGATGATGCATACAACATTTCGCGCCGTTGTCGTTTTAAAACTATGAGAAAATCAGTCAGTTTCATTAAAACAAAGCCTCCAGGTGATTTAAAAGGAAATAAGACCTGAAATTAAAAGAAGATGAAGAGAGCACTCGTATCCATTCAGATGTGAAAGTAGCTCCAACAATTGAGATAGAGAACAATTTTTCGGGAAAGGAAGAGGAGGGGTGGTGGTGGTGGTGAAATTAATGGCCTAACTGCACAAAAGTACACGCAAAAGGGCGATGTTCTTCTAAAGCAGCGAGTAGAAACAAACAGAAATCAATGCGATGGGATAGTGAGGACTAACAAATATGACATCTCATTTCAGGAGAGGGATAAATGAGGAAAGGAGATGAATTACATCTTTCTGAGACGTGGAGACCCTTAGCTATGAAGATTAAAGTAGATTGCTGTGCTGGCCTAGGGATTTTTTGAATAGCTCAAAATTCAACACCTCGTTTGCGAAATATGCTGCTCGTTACTGCTTGTGCAAAAATAAATGAACACAGATCATGTGGAAAGTGTTAATTCGGTGGAATAACAGACCCCCCCCCCCGCCACGCCTTCAATATTGATACTCCAATTAAAGCAGTAGCTTAATCTACTTTCTACTATTTATCAAAAATTGACCTATAATATATCTACGAATCTACAAATAATCCGCTTTTCAGTTATGTGGGAAAATCATAACTACTGCTCAACACCCAAAAGAGCGCCTGCCTTTGTAAAGTCAAGTCATAATTTCAAACTATGTCCCATTAGAGCAGAAAACTACAAACAATTGCGTTCCATATTGCTCAACTCATGCAAAAGATACGAAATGCTGAGGGACCCACTACACACAACTGCTCTCAAACCGACAAAATATAGACAAAAATGAGTGTATATAATCAAGTCAAGACTATATGTATATGAAACATGAACTCACTTTTGACTAAGTCCGTGACTGATCCGGCTCCACAGTACTCCATGACAAGCTAAAACGCAAGCAATAGAAGGGTAGATTAGTAGGAGGTGAGCTCGAATAGGCGCGCAATGAGTGGGTTGACAGCAACTCACCCAGAGATGGTCATTGGGAGTCGCCTTTTTAATGAACGCTCCATAGTAAGTGGCGATATTCCGATGATTTGAAAGCTAGAGAGAGGGAGAGAGAGAGCAAAGAAAAGGAGAATGATGAAGAACAAGCACACTATGCGATGATGATGATGATGATAAACACGTACAAACTTGAATGTCGTGTGAATACACTAAAGCACAATGACTCAAGTCTCACCACTCCTCTACTGTCGAGCATGGAAATTGAGACTTTATGAATTAGTTGTGTTTCACAAAGCCACTCTCTCACTCTTTCTCTCACTCTCTTCGCTTAATATGTGAAGACAGAGGTGCCAAACACTCAACTTGAACATCTTGGAGTATCTGTTATGGGAAACTTCCATTCAGTGGCCTCCTTTTGGCTCCAATGTGAGTAGAACGTTGTCTGGGTATTTGCTGATGAGGAGTACGACAAGATTAGAGAGAAGTAAATTATAATCGAATGCAAAAATAACCACGAAGACTAACTCTCTCATGATTGTTTCTCGCAAAGAAAAAAGTAGACCCATGCATAAAAATGCAAATTATTAGATAGGACACGTTGCAACGGGATGAAGGAGTGAAATATATATTTGAGTGATCTCCCAAAAAGACGGGCAAGAAATCGTAACCGAATGAAAGTGAAAAACATACTTCCATTGAGAAATTACCATTAAAAAAAAAGTTGAAATGCAACTTTCCAGCCTCAATTAACTGCGCAACTGAACCAAACCGGGAAACAATAAACAAAAAACAGCGAATTTCAAAAAAAAACAAAAAAATACCACGAAGCTTCCGAAATAAAATATGGAAGTCAGATTTCTAAAGTGAAATTCAGCCAAACATTACACTGAAAACACTCTCTCTCAACAATAAAATTTCAATTGCCCATAGCAATACAGCAGCAGTCAGCACTATTTGAAATTTGGCGAGAATTCAGAAGACTGGACATGAAACCCTTGATTTCAAACCCGTGTCAACAAAGGGGATAGATCGTTGAATTCTTATGTCACCTCAGAAATCCCACAACAGATCAATATTGACAGTTTAAACTCGTGATCCATTGATTCAAAGCCTGACTTCATGAGCGATAGAGAGTTGGGAATTGGAGACAAGAAGGCTGTGTCGTAGGGCATTGAACACATGCCGAATTCCAGAGACGCAATCACTCGGTAGTAGGGTAGTGTAATTTACATGTCTGGGTGACCATAAATAAGCATAAACAGATAAATAATGTAACGAAATTGGTGCGTGCGTCATCGTAGTAGAAGGAAGAGTTGGCTCCATTCCAGGGAAAATGATGAATCATTGCACCGCAGTATTTGTGGAGGTACAGCAAGTATACGAGAGAGAGATATATATATATAGAGCCAAATAAACACCCACAAAAAATTCTGATTGATACGGGCGATTGCGAATATGCATGAATATCTAATCCAAAGCCAGATCCAAATGGAAGTGGATTCAGAAGAGACGTAAATTCTCGAAATTCTCTGTTTGAAATGCACACTTTACCTTTCGACTGGGGAATCGTATTGCACCATCCATTGTCTCAAATTCTGGCTTTCGTATTGGCTAATAGAAAAGGAGGCTGTGTGTAAAGAAATAAGCTCAAAATACTTCCTTAATTCCCATGTCGTGCATTCGCAATATTTTAGTCTTTCATGTCTAAAAAAGCACTTTTCATGCAAACTCTTAACAGCTTTAATGCAAGCTGAGATAAAATCACCACCACTATAAGTAATCGAAGAGTATCAGCAAAGAAAATCAATCTAAATTCCCAATCGTGACTCAAAATAGAAGAAAAAACGCAACTATCGAACAGATCTTTCATATTTGGAAAGGTTCATGAAATCGGTAAATTTCAAGGACACTTTAGGCAGACATTAGCCAAATTAAAGGTAGAAAACTCGATTGATTCAGCAAAGTAGTCTTTTACAGCGCTTAAGTAACAGACATCAAGTCCACCATCTCCCAGTAGGCGCGTTCTCCGTTATGGTTTTTGATTTCTTGAAAAGCATAGAAAATGTGAACTGGATTCAAAATAATCTCGCCATTGCCCTGCCATAGGTATGCATGCATTTATACTCGAGTTGAATGTTGCTTATCTATGCTTATCTATAAGCGCAAACATACACCACAAACTCCTTAAGGGAACAGGATGCTTAGGGTGCGGAATTCGGCAATTGAAGCCAATTTCCAGAAAAGACCAAATAGGGGCATGAGAGGGGGAGAGAGGAGGGGAGAGAGAGGAATAATGGAGAAATGGTGGAGCAAATGACCTATCTCAAACAAAGTAGCAAGAATACCACAGAGTGCAGCTTTTCATGCACAGGTGTGTAAAGGGTGCACATGTTGCATCCTGCTTACTACTATGCTACCCGAAAGTTGGCGTTGCTCGGCCACGCACCGGACTTAGCACACACAGTGTAAATTATATATTTGAAGAAACAGATGGATGTACTTAACTAACTGAGATAAACACAAATCTTGAAAACTAGAGGACTGCGCGTCATCGTTCCATCAACATTGTTTAAAATCAATTAACCGATTAAGCGAAATTAGCAATAATTTACCGTTATCTGCCATTTGAACTATCGAATTCGGTGGCGTTAATCAATACCAGAAATCAGCCACCTTCGAAGTTATGCGCGTTTGTCGGATCATAAGATCACATTAAGGGTAGATAAATGAGTCATCTGAAACCCTCAAATTTGCACGTCTTTTTTTATAGGAATCAATTTCTCACTCCTAACGCGAACAAGGACAGAAGAAAAGGAGCATGTGATGACTCATACGCACCAAAACGGAACGCCAATTTTCGACGTAATTAAAATCGCAACAATATTGGATACAGTTATGCCGTTTCGGCTGCCATAAATTGAAACACCCAGTTACAAATTGGTAAGAGAACTTGGCAAAAAAGAGGTTGATAGGAGAAAAGTCCAGCGAAAAACGACGGTCTGGAACGCTCAAACTATCGGAGTAAATAACAGAAACCCACCAAATAAGAAATGAATGCACTTTAGACGAGACACTTAGTTGCCAATTACTAAGCAATATAATGTAATGGAATGAGACTAATACGCTTTCTTTAACCTTGAGCTCGGACAACAAAGACAAATTGAGACCGCATCAAATTCACTACAGGAAAAGGTCATTATTGATTATACAGACACCGTCAATTCAATAATTAAAAGTGTCGAATGCCCTCAATCTCCAATTTCACTATTATTTCAACAAAAAAATAAATTAAATAAAATATTAATGGTATTCTATGAAGCAGCGTAAAATATAAGAACTTAAGTACAAATGAAGATCATTAAACCCCCCCCCCCTATTTAAGATTCAAAGCATTCGTAGAATTGCAAGAGGAACCAACAACTCGGTTGTCGCGCCAATTATTAACCAATTTTCGAACAAAATTCTATTCTCTTTTTCAGAGTCTACCAATTCAAGGAAGTCTGAACAACTAGGAGACGTTAGTGGATTAATACTGAATGACTTTAATAGATCCTAAATTTACTGGGGAGAAATAAGGACATTGAAGAGTGCCTTTCTGAGACCATTTCAAGTAGGAAAATAGTCCAAGTGAGTCTTTTTCAAGATGGGATTCTCGTGTTCTGTGGTTGCCCGCTTGATCACTATTAGTCAGAAATGTTAGTCACAGGCCGTTAAACCGATGAGTGCCGAATGCATGACATCTGATTTGGCAGATGTGCACATCGGCCAATCAGACATCGACAAACAGATATACAAACATTTGAAAGAGTCTTAGAGAGACGAAGGAAACAAGGTACAAAAACTTTGATTAGTCCGAAAGTGCTCTGTAAAATGGAAAAACGGTATTATGGGACCGGATGAGGTGTATTGACGGCTAAATTTTTCCATTCATTTCCTCGCGTAGATCATGTACCATTTACGCAATACATCATTCTAACTTCAGCTATATACTACACAGACTATTTCAAAATCTGTTTAAGAAAACCAATAAGAGCATTAAATAACTTCTGATATGATTTAAATTGTTCGAATGAAATTTAAAATACACTTAAAATGAGTCCAAATGGAGGAATCGAAAGAGGTGAGCACTGAGAAAAGAGTGAATTGACTAGCCATTAAGGAAGTTTTTAGACGTATTTGTGGACAGCTTCTCTTAGATATCAGTTAAGAAAGAAATTCGTAATTATGAGTTTGAGGCTTCGACTTCATCAAAACAAAAAAGTGAGGAATTCGTGAGTTAAAGGAAGAGAAGAAAGTGGACATGGCATTTGAAAGGCATTGGCAGAAAAGAACAGGCACTTCAAAAAAGAAATTCAAAAAGTACAAAGTCCAAGGAGGTATGAACACGCGCAAGGAATTTGAAACAACGTCATTTGTCCTTCCTTTTTTTCGAAGTTTTCAGTTGGGTCTTAAGAAATTGCCTATCATGAATTTAAGCCAATGAACACTACAAGTAAAATGTTAACGAACAATCGGTTTGCTTTGTACGCAAGATACGAAAACTTCAATTAATAGTAGCTAACTTAATGTGAAGACACCAAGCATAATACGTGAATGCACAATCAATGACGCATGCTTATAGATCATACACACAAGTAACTTCAAAACGCCTTGATTGTATGAGGGCTTGGTGGTGGTGTTGGGGGGGAGGAGCAGACCGTGTTGACTGCAAGAAGCTTCCAAAAGCTGGTTGATGGGCAGATTATCCACGGGAAGATTCCAGGTACAGGTTCACATTTATTACAATTGAAGAATCCTATTAACTTAATCTCTGTGTCAATCCAAAACGAATTCACAAGTCTCAGTTCTCAGTGTACTTTACACCGATTTAACTTTTTTGTAAATGAGAGCATCAAAAATTTCACGCCAAGAAGCATCCTTTTTCTTCAAAAAATAATTGCAGCTATCTACTAACAAACAAGCTAAAGGTGAATAGAAGAGGTCATGGAGCTTTAGATCAACTACAGCCAATAAATGTCAACCTTAGTCCAAAACATAAGATGAAATTAGATGATGATAATAATAAGATATCCCGAATAGAAGCCCAACATTGGCCTAAATTCAATACAGCTACTGACCAACTCAATTAGGAAAGCTCTTCCAACAGTCGACTTCATTTCGCCCATTTAACTTTAAACCAAAGGACATCGACGCCGAGAACACTAACATGGAAAGCATTAAAGAAAACTATCCTTTTCACAGGAATATATTTGCGCTAACAGGAACGGAATATTCCCTTTGAACGATTGTCAATTAAAGTTAAATGCACACTTTCAAAATTGCTGACTGAGATCATCATTTATGCAAATAGCGAACGAACAGATGGGAATGAACAATCATGATAGGGTAAATGGAGGTGAATTAGAAGGCTGACTTACACGTCGAAGAGTGTTTATTTCTAGTAGAATCTCCTCTTCATCCTCCTCTGTAATCGGCATGACCTTGATAGCAGCCAATTGACCAGTTCGCATATGGCGACCCTTGTAAACGTTGCCATAGGTGCCCTTGCCAACAACCTCGATGAGCGCAAAGATGCCTGAGGGATCACGAAGATCATCTAAGTTGGTTATCTCAGCTCCCACGATTGAAGACATGCTTAACAAACACCAACTCTGTTATATGTGTGCGTATGTTATGTGAGGGTGTGATAGAGTTATAATCCACAGATACGGCTAATTGATTTCTCCTGAGAACATTCGTTGTAGCTGAAGAGGGTAAAAAAGGTTGAAAAGAAATAGAGCACCAATTACTGAAAATAACGTACACAGAAACTAATATATTTCAAATATGAAGAGAGGACGAAATTTCGCTGTCACATGATCGAGAACTGATTAAACGAAGTATTATCAAGACCGGATGTGAAGTTACTGTATTTGTGATCATATTTGATAAAGATAGCAATGAAATCTAGTAAGAGGAGCGATTCTCTTGAAGTGAACAAACTATTAGCTTTCTGTTGGAAAAACATAAGATCGTTCGGGTTGTTTGTTGAAGGCAAAATGCTTAAGAGATGAATCACAGAAGTAAAGTTTAATATTTTGGTATAAATTCGGCATTAAAAAGATTACTTAAATAGCGATGAACACACTTTAACCACCCAAAACTGATCAACTTTACTCTAAAAGCATCAACGACGACAACCACAATTTCACAAAAAAGCAAAGAAAAATATTAATATATTAATGAGAATTCGATCAGCGCAAAAGGTACTACATAGCTGATCAACATATTCAGGCAAACCGATAGATTGGACAAAAAACTTAGAGAATAAGGATAACGGCCTTAATTTTAAGACGGGTATAATTTATTTCAACGGCGGTATTTATAAAGACATAAAGAAATTAGAGAAGGTCTCTGCCTATGAAAAGAGACTAAGCAGACCACACAAAATTTGGGTCTAAATGGAGGACTGACTCACAGCAGTTCATCGGTCTCGAATTGAATGCGTCGTTGATGCAATATGAATAAGTTTAGATAAGTAAAAACTCGAATAACTATAAAAATAGTGCATAAAGATTATGCACCCTTGCGATCAAGACAATGGAAATTTATAACAGGTATGTATTTAATGATAAGTGAACTAAAGGAGAAAAATGTGGAAAGATCAGAAAATTAAAAAATAGGAATATCCTGACCATAATATACCAACGCTTGTTCAAGAACATTGTTAGAATAGAGATTAAAGTTATATTAAGAGAGAAATCGATTCACGCTTAATGAAATCCCAAAATGATATATTTAAAGTTCAGAGTCTATACAAACTAAGATGAGAAGCAAAGAAGATATTTTTTGAAAATTAAAAGCCAATTAACAATACCCACACATAAAAGGGACAAAAACTATTTTATTAATTTAGTTCAAGCATAACAGAAACGCCGAGATATAAATCAGAATACCTACTAAAAGATATATAGTTTAAGTGAAATTTTGTAAATAGAACACGCATAAATATCTAATTATGATGCAATGGGAAAAAATATGAATATATTACGTTCCTTTAAGTTATATTCAACTCATTCCAACACATAAAACTTTGATAATATCCCAAAAACATTCATCAGGCAATAAAAGCAACAAAAATAACTGAGGACATACAAATAAGCCAACTCACTAGTGAGAAAATATACGACTATCTTAGTGAACGCTAAAATACTGATTTGATTCCTTTGTCTTATGGCGCGAGACCTTGAACGGCATATTTTTGACAAACATCATTCACATTAAAATAATATATGTCAATTAATTTAAAATATTTAAAAATATTTAACTAAAATTTAGTTCAAATTATATATATGAAAGACTCTTTAGCATTTTATAAATTTCAACTTTCGTATTTCTAACAGTTTACACGAGAAGAAGTAACTATTGTCTACAAGTGATGTCAAAATTTTTAATAATATAAGCCATACTTCTCATCATTATGTTGGTTTTTAAGTTTCGCAGCTAAATCGCTGCTTAGCAAATATAACTATGTTCCCATAATCAATCCACTATTTATCATTGAATACTTATAATCTCTTAAATGAAATGAAAATAATATGGTCAACTTGTTTTAGAAGACAATTTAAAGAAAAAACAGATACGTTTTTAGTATATTTAACAAAATTTGGTAACGTCTAATACAGCAAAGTTGAACTAGTAAACCTCTCAACTTATCATATCTTTTCAAATTTACGATATTCTTCAAATTCGCACTTAGATTTTTGGCTAATTAGACAATAACCATAGTAATTCTTCAAGTGTTTCTTACTTATCTGACATTTTATGGTTTCAAATAAGTCTTTTTCTGCTAAGAGGCTTGTAGTTAAACTGACAGCTAAAATATATTGGACTACCAAATACGAGGAGCGAATATAAAGGCTAAGTTTAAAAAAGTCAAATTGTTTGGTTTTCGAATAAGGACCAACAAACATGGTGTCTTTCCCTGACATTTACCATTGTCAAGAGATATTTGTACCGGGTCACTTTATTATTTCCCGGGACTACGTGAAAGCAGAGTTTTCGGATTTGTTTATCGGTTCACCATTTCTAGCAGATAATGTAATGGAAACTGACCAAGAATTGCAGATGGCATGAGCATGAAGTTTGATGTTTTATCCATGAAGTAAATTATATAAAATTTGTATCCGCAAATCGGGTTCAAACTAAAAATCTCGATTCACTCTGAAACTATTATCCCTAGGCAACAAATGTTGTTCTTTTGTAATTCATAGTAGCTTGACGTTTTTTAAAAGTTCATAATATAAGATATGTCAATAATATTTAATTACCGAAGTAATAAAAATTCAATAAATGGTCGAATTCAATAAATTTTTCATATTCATATTGCCCTTGATAGGGTAGAGAGTATCTTCCTATGTAAACTTTGTAGGACACCGGTGTCGCCCCATAATTTGCTTTATGCTATCTCGGTATAGTATTAGCATGAAATAGTATAGAATACATTTCATTGATTTGATTTTTATCTTATTTAGATTTTCACGTTTTGTTTTACTCGTATTCTATGTACCACTAACACTAACGCCAAAATTTTCAGTTAAATTCTACGTACTAAGATTTCGTTCTGAGGTTTTCTGGTCACTTACATCACTTATTATGTGTGATCATTTTTAATAACTGTATCAGACTTGGATATACCAAATGGCTTTTCCGGAAAGCAATTGGAAATTGAAGTTTCCCATTGGTTATTGGAACGCTTTCCTGATATTTTTTATACACCAATTAAATTCCAAATTTTGATTTGAATTCGCTAAATATACACTACCATCGAACTTTTTCAGCTATTTTAGTCAATAGCTTAAAACGCTTGACGCATATTCGTGGATGCAAATGAAAATATTTAACTTAATGAGCATTCCATATGTAAATCACAGACGCTGCAAAAGAATGGATCTACGCGACGAACTAAGAAGTTCCTCTGAAGACAGGAACTCGAAAATGATGTCCCTACTATAATCCTCTGTCCAGTCGGCCAGCAATTCTAAAAGCCGCGATTTATTTAAGCAAGCTAGTTTTCACCGAATGGTTTGAAATGCACATCACTGATCAAAATTAAATTAATTTAAATTGTGTATTATTTAAGTTCCTTTTTTTTAATTATAGTGTCGATGTTTGGCCATAAATTGACAGTAAATAAATTCTGGCAATCATGACTTGAATGAATCCCTTATTAGAGTGCTTATACATAATATATATATATATATATATATATATATATATATATACTCGTTGAAATTACTGCATTTACTAATTAAAAAATTACAATTCGCATTTATACCGTTCGCTAACAGCTTCCAATAGCACATTTATTTATTTGTACCAAATGGAAATTGATCGGCATTGATTTTGTTTGAACGAAGTTGTTCCCTGGTGTGATATTGTTTTATGATGTAAAGTTAGGCGATTTACATTGTTAACTAAATTAAAATTTCTCTTTGAACGAATTTATAATTTGAATTATTTCTAATTTAAGACTTTCAATAACTAATTTCTTCAAGGTGGTCCTCCAGATGGACTTATTACGCGAAGCGTTTCGCAAGAACTTTGACGTATGAATCTTAACTTATAGCATTCAAGTGATATTTCTGTCATTCAGAATGTGCGAAAGATAGATTAGAAGATCAATTTTATTATTCTGCTATATTACTCTTTATTTAAACTCACTGTTCACACATAGTTTGTGTTGTTTTCCAGTTGTTCTAACCCTGATGATAGGTGCTTTATTATATAATTTAGGGAGCAATTTGCTGCTCCCTGTCTAGAATTCGAGTATGTTTTGACTTTTGCTAACATTTCAGCAGCACAAACGTTATCCGCATTTAATAGTTCAACACTGTTAATATTGTATCCAATATAATTACTTCAGTGAGCTTTAAGTGTTGTTTATTCTTCGATTCGCAGGTATTATTAAGTGAAGAACTCTTAGCTACTCGTTTGAATGTAGCAAGTTTTCTATTTTAGGAACTGAAGTAATAAACAAATGAAAAAGCTTCTTTCTAACTGGTGTTGAATTAAGTTAACAGTAAGTAAGTGATTTGTTGTTTAACCAGTAGACAAATAATCAAGTAATCGATTGAAGTTAAAGCTGCCCTGTCATTAATGAGTGCCTCTAGTAACTTACAAATATTGGCACAGGCTCCTTTGTAATTAATTAGGAATAATGGTCGAAAGTTACCTTAATGAATTTATACATCCCTCCCACGAGAAGTGATATTCCAGAGTCCAAACTTCGGGAATCTGGTCACTGGTTATCTGACCTTGAGTATAGCATTTGACTTCACATGTGATTCACACCTCATTGTGTTATTTATGCTTGCGTACTTATTGCTGGTTCATCAGTTGGTTGAGGTGAAATTCTCTTGATCATGGCATAATAAGTACAAACCACTTTCAATCCCCCAAACAGGTGGCTTACAGGCGGGCGTCACTAACTCTGACGTAGTATTGATTCGGCAAGAGTATTTATCGTCACATTAAGCAGAAAGGTGACTGCAACGCTTGCTCTCGGGGTTATCGACTTAACATAAACCGAAAAAATTTGAGAAAAGTTTTTGGCCTAAGAAGTTTCCTTAGTTCACAGAAATTTTTCCCATACTCTCATTCCTCATACCAAAATACCTCCATTTAGATGGTGGTCTTAAAGAAACAGGGAAATCTTGCACAAAAAAAAACTATTTTACCAAACGTGGAATGAACAGCCAACCAGCATAAATTTGATCATAATAAATAAAATGGTCCCACGATCCCACTCAAGGTGTGCGATAGACTTACCTCCACGTGGCGCACCCTGGGCAACGTATACTCATGAGGCAAGAAAAGTCTATTAACTAGCAGTTGACTTCTGACTTCAAACTACCATCACCCCACTGTATGTCATATTCGACCCCTTCCACAGTACTCACTTTACTTTCATCTCAACCTTTGTGTCCGTCTCTTTTGCATTTTTGAAACTCTCTTCTGTTCCCCCCCCCCTCTCGACTTTTTTTCACTTTGATGTTCCTTCCCTCTGTGGAGCCCGAAGTCAGCTAAATGGCTAAAGATGAAATAATATAAAGTTGTCTCTCTTTTTCTTGAGTGGAATGGAAGAGATTTTGAACTCCCTCCTCATGATATTGAGAGCGCTTGACGAAAGCGTAGATTTCAGAACAATTGGATGGAAGGTTGAGGTGAATTTTACTTTTCAAGAGCAAAGATATGCCTTCATTTAGATTTTCTTAGTTTTTCAGAGAAGCAAGTTGGCTTTAGCCAATAAGATTTCTTCGAATATGGGGGCAAATGCTATCTTACCTGTAATTTTTTAGCCCAATAGCTTTAATGTCAAATGTGCTTGTACAGAGATCTCCCTGTTTCAAGACGAAGTACAGCAGATTTATTTCATTCTCTCCTCGGAAATACTATGACCTCTTGTTAAAATTACGCCTAAGATGATACCTTTTGTTTACACGGGGATGGTGGTAATATTGATAAAGCTTGCTGTCTCTCACAAAGTCGGTATGATTCACATTTAGAGACTACCAAATCTTATTATTCCATTGCATCATATTGGAGCTAGTCTAGTTAAGGTCGCATTCACCAGCCTATCCACATTATTGGTCAATTTAAGGCTCATTAACCTATTTGGCCTTCATACGCAGTGGGGGTAGAACAAAAATTCCTGATTGTTCCACCAGCTTATATACCTTCTCACTGAGAGAAACTTACTGTGTTTCCCATTAATAAATGTTCACCCCCCCCCCCCCCCCCCCCCCCCCCCCCAACCCCCACCCACCCTCTTCTGGCTCTACTCAACTCATAAGCACGTTCAATTACATTTTAGACACATTTGCGTGATTATTCAAACCATTAAATGAACCACTATTATTGCTGTTGCGTCTGCGAAATGCGGGTAAATAAGCTCTCTCACGCAGTGCAGTAATGAAGGCAATTAACTTTGGAGTATTTGTGTCATGTGACATATGGCACAGTAGTAGGAATCAAAATACTCCGCTTTGGAATTCGATTGGCTGATGGTAAATAGAAAAACAAATTTCAACCATTCAATTCCTTCGCTTTGAGGGGGATTAGTTAACCGAGATATTATTGATTATTTTAGCCTGTGGTGCGAAGACTTTATCTGTTACTACACAAATTGGCCTTGACTTAACCTCAACAATCTTCTCCGAAAAAATTCAAAAGTATACATTCGAGCCCGAAACCAACTAATCTGCCTCAACAGCATCGAGGATATCAAGCGCTTGGAGCCAATAGACTTAGTGTTGTAACCCGATTCAGCGTCTATTGATTGAAGGTGACTGAAGGCTGAGAGGTCATTGCACACATGTCAACACTTGGTCATCATGAGGTCGTCAGTAGCACTGTCACACCTTTCAGACTGTGCGATTGTGCAAGAGATTGCTTTGTTCAGCCTTGGTAGTGCTGAGCGTCTCAAAAAACATCTCCATCTACAAGCCTCTTTTTCTTTAAATATCATTGATTTTATTGCTGTTGTTGTTAGACAAACAACAAAAATAAACAATTTTACCATAAATTTGTTGAATAGTGCTTCTAATTAAGATAATTTCATTCAACTGTTGGCTAATCAGTCTATATTCCTTAAATACCAACTTAGTGTGCATGGAAAAATGCTGTTGAATATGCCGCGGCAAAAAAATATTTAGTATGATCTAATTTTGGAGGGGTCAAAAAATATTATTGAAAACATTTTGGGGAAATCCTCCACAATCAATGTCAACATTAATAAACGCGCATAAGTGGGACAGCGAAAGAGGTTTCGATTGGTAGCTACTTCCACTGTTCGGAGCCCCCAGAGGGAGAAAGAGGAGATGGAAGTGTTTTCATAACATGACCATATCAGACTAGACATTTATTGTCGTCATTAAAAAATTTATTTATTTATTTATATATTTCAAATGGCAGGCGTTTTGATACTTCGGGCTTCACCGAGAGGAGGAGTAACATCAAAGTGAGAAAAAGTGGAGAGGAGGAACAGAAGAGAGATTCACAGATGTGAAATAGACAGACAGACAGACACAAAGGCAGAGAAAATGTAAGATGAGTACTGTGGAAGTGGTCGACTGTGGCCATGGTAGTTAGAAGTCAACTGCCGGTTAATAGACTTTTTCCATATGAGTAAACGTTGGCCAGGGCGCACCCCGTGGAGGTAAGTCTTTCGTACACCCCGTCATTCAAAAATAGTTGATAACACTTATGTAATTATGATTGGAAGGTGAATATTGAGCTAGGCATCCCAAGCCTAGTGAGATGTTGTGTGATTGGTCAGAACATCTCCACTCTTCCAAAACTCAGCCTGCATTATTTAACTGTAACGTGCCCGCTAGACTCCTCAAATCGCAAAATACGGAGGTCTGGGAATATGCCTACCAATTTACAACATCAGCTCTCCTCGAAGAAATGCCAATGATTGAATGGGACTGGAAGTGGTAAAGCAACACTTTCAAACTAAGTTGCATCCAGAGTTGTCAACTGTTTCGAAATCCTTGTTAGTCCATTTGTCCTTAAAAAACACCGCTAACGCATATTTCCATTCAAAAAGTTCCAAAAAGCACTGACATTGCACATCTAACGTTGCAATCAAGTTGAATAATAATTACATTAATCACACACACACACACACACACAAACACACGTGCTCTTATGGGAAATGGAAGGTTGTTTTGATTTGAATGAAAAGTAAAATCGAGGCCTGGAGGCCTGGCTGGTGTGCAATTTTTAGAGTTTCCACTAATTTTTGCTTTCATTCAACAATTGTGCACAGTCACAACTTGTGCACACACACACACCCCTATTGCTATGATTGAATGAGGCGGGTATGGTTTTAATAGGTTCCACTGGAATTCGGGCACACTTCAAAATCTGACCTAAGATAAGTGGTCCACCATAATGAATCTCAATGACATATCTCTTTCGTGACTATCAACTTTATGTACACGCGGAACGATAAAATGAGTTAAGTTTCTTTTTGTAACATTATATGCTGTAATAGGAGAAATCGAAGGTAATTAAGTAAATGGCGAATGTCATTATCTGATGAAATGTTTTAATCGCTGGATAACACTGTCGCTGAGCCTGAAGCTTCTTCTAAGTCACAAGATTCCAAATGAAGGAATAAATCAATCAAAATGTATAAAAATAGGCAATAGCTTGAAGAAGAACGAGCGAAGATCATGTTCATACCTCTTCCACAGCTATTTCCTCGTTGATATAGCTTTGCATTCCTATGTTAGAATGAAAAAAATGGGCATTATATTAATTAAGGGATGGGCTTATGGAGAGTGATAGAGAAAAAAACTTTCAAAACATTATTTGGATGTTATTTAAATGGTTGAAGATGTTCAAGCCTACTTCAATGGATAACTGGCCACTTAGCGAAGTATAGAAGAGACTAACTCGTACGATGACGATTCATCCAGGCCATAAAAGAAAAGACAACAAGGTTACTGGCTAATGCTCCCCTTCAACACGGTGAAAAGAACCCACCATGAGCTGGAGAATTTCAACGCGCACTACGAGGTTGATGTGATGTGGGAAATATGTGTGGCGTAGCGGGATTCGGCCAGTAGCCCCATCCCACCCCCCTCCCCTTGTTGAGATGGAGGTGATGTCACGCCTCCCTCTGTTTTTTTGAAGAGAAACAGAGCTTGAATTCCAACATCCAAGTGGTGTAGTTGGACATTGAAACGAAAGATATCGATTGCCGTGTGTCGAAACCAGAAATGAACAGTTAACAAATAAAAAATTAAAGCTATTTTATGACCACTCCCTCCAGAGTCGAGACCGAATGGAGGCTATAGTGGTGATTATTTCGAGTACAAATTTCTGGCAATCTCCATGCCATATACTTTCTTTTGAAAGCTGTTTCCTTTTCCTGATGAGACTGCCAAGTTTGTTCCAATCGCTTGAAAACATGTGAGGAGCATAAACACAAGAACACTTCCTCAGATCAGATCCATTCAGTGAAAATTTAAATACAGTTACATGAAATCTACAACGTACTACAGCCGGGTTAGTACTTGCATGGGTGACCGGCTGGGAATACCCGGTGTTGCTGACCTCTTCTTGGGGTGTGCGATAGACTTACCTCCACGTGGTGCATCCTGACAAGGGGTGTGCGATAGACTTACCTCCACGTGGTGCACCCTGGTGGGTGTGCGATAGACTTACCTCCACGTGGTGCACCCTGGGAAACGTATACTCATACGGTAAAAAGTCTATTAACCGGAAGTTTGTGTGCGATAGACTTACCTCCACGTGGTGCACCCTGGGCAGCGTATTTTCTTACGGCAAAAAAGTCTATCACTCGGCTTTCGTGTATACGCATACGCAAAAAAAGTCCATCAATCGGCAGTTGACTTCTGACTTCAAACTACCATCACCCCACTGTATATCATATTCCACCACTTTCACAGCACTCACCTCACCTTTCCTCTACCTTTGCGTCTGTGTCTCTTTTAAATCCATGAATCACTCTTCTGTTCCCTACCAGTCAACTTTCTGCTACTTTGATGTTTATTCAATCTGTGAAACCCGAAGACAACAAAAGGGCTAATGATGACTATCAAAACGCCTGCCATTTGAAATGATTGAATGAGAATAAAACCACCATTGACCTACAAGGTGTCGTACACCTTTTGACAGGCAAGTGTGATAAAGTTGACGACAAATTAAAGACAATCACACACACACACACACACACACACAAAGGAATAAATCAAATTATCAATCATTGTGGGAATGGATACCACAGCTACTCCCTGCTTTAATCCTATTTACTATTTATTTCTCACGCATGGGATCCTCCTGTTAGTCATGTTTCCCTCCCCCCCCCCCTTCTTCTTTCTAAATAAGTACATGGCCCCAGACCCCAAAAATTATTACCATAGCGAATTAAGAACAGCAGTAACATATGATTAATTTTGTGTCAAGCATGATTACCTAAATATAGGGAAATTCCTGTCCTAGTTGATGTGTTTACATTAGGAGTCCATATCATTACCCATACACTAACGAGCAATAATTAAGGCAATCCCACCAAACTTCCAATCAAAAGACTTTTACTTGATTTACCCAATTCCGGTAAGTGTAATTGTACAGTTAACTTGCAACCGAGGTGAAACGAAATGAAAAATTGCGAACGAACATTCACATTGTCCGAGCAAGTCCAAATTGTTCCAAAAGAAAGAGGTCGTTTGTCCATGGCTCATGATAAGATAAGCAGGGGGACCCATTTGAAGCACAAAACGCAATCTCTAAGTTAGATCACCATATAATAAAAGAAATCCAATAACATTCATCCACATTAGGGGACAAATTTCAAAAGGTAAGCTACCCCAACACAAGTACGAGGTATGAAAAATGTAAAAGATGTTCCAGAAAATAATCGACAAAACTATTCAAGCTGTATGGAAAATGAGATTATCAAAACAACCCATTTTGAAGCACGATAAATTTTAAAAAAAAATGAAAAAGCATTAAACACGCGTTTATATGATTAAATCAATTTTACCTTTAACCATCCCATCCAATAAAGTACAAATTTTTAAAAAGATTGCGAAAAGTACAAACTTAAGGACATGACCGGCCCGAGGTTAAACATCTGTACAATCACAATAATAATAGCAAACATGAAAAACAAATTACACAACGGAACAAACTCTAATTCCATGAATTGCTTTAATTAATTACGAGATTGGTTCATTTGAAGTATATATTTAGGCATTTATTTATAATAATCTAACACATGACTCGAACAAAAAAACTACAACAAAAAGAATGAAATAAAATAGAAGAAGCCAGCTTTTAAGTTACTCTGCCTTTTCCTTTCCTTCCTCAGTGACGGCTTCAATATCCGATTGGGTAATTTTGACAATTTCGTCATTTTCCTCGAGGTAAAAATCCTCAACAAGAAAGTCATCAGCGTCTTTAGTAATTCCAATATAATGGATGGTATCGTCATCATAAATCTCGAGAAACGTGAATTCCTTGCAGTCCATTTTCTAACGAATCTTAGATTAAAAAAAGTACATTACCTTGAAATAAGACCTCAACAATAGAATCACTTTCGACAAACCAAAACCAATAGACAGAAATGAAATATGAGGAAATGAAGCATATATCCCTTCTTCGATAGAAGGCAAAATTTTTTTCTTGAATCCATTCTTTTCCAATTCTTCAATTATATCCTTATTTTCTTTTTCATTTACAAGGACTCCAATGGCGGAGCGACATTCATCCTCAGGGACGATCTCAGGGTCGTCATAGTGTAATCCAAATTGTATTAATTTTGGGGCAACACAATATGTTTCAGTAAAAAGACTGCCTAAGGAATAATAAGATCCCTTGTTGATTTTGTAGTAAATAGTTGAACCATCCTTTAAATAAGGAAGATCAGATGAAATTGCGACATCAATGGACGTAAAGAACCCGGAAACATATGCAAAGACAACGACGGTACCAATAAGAAAAATCAATGTCACAAAAATCAGGAGAATAAGCAGATCGACCATAACTGATAGACCAAAAACCACGAACGAAATAGCCGCAAATGGAGAAAGCGACCTAAAATCATTCAATGATAATTATAAACATTAAAAAATTTAAACTATAGTAAAATATAACATATGTATAAACTAAATGAGAATTTTAAAATAAGTGAATAAATAAAATAAATATATTTAGGTTTGAAATTCAAAAACTGAATTGAATGAATTTTATTATTTTAAAAGCCAAAAGAATGCTGTAAATAGATTACATAATTTTTAAATGAAGAAATTTGTTTTGGCCTAGACATCCTTGGAAGTAGTTTTAATTAACTGTCGATCCCGATTTATTCAAGTTGCGGCTTGTTCTACTTGTGATATTTCTTCAGTTTATTTCCGAATTATGGCAAGAACTGGTTGTGAATGCTATATTTACTTAATTAAAACGTATTAATTTTTAAAACATTATTTTTTGATTTTTCAGGATATTAAAAAACTATTAAAACTGAACGGGTTCATTTTGGCTCCCGATGCTTCAACTTACCTCACTTCCACACTTGGAAGCAATATTACCTCTGATGTTGTTAAGCGCTTTGTTGAATCTGTCCTTTCATCATTTTCTGGGTTGGCGGGTAATAGGGTGACAAAATCTGTTTGTGAGAAAATCCTATCAGAATGGAAATCCGATAAATCTTCCGCTGAAAATGCCATTTTTCTCATTAATGCACTTGAAGTATTAATTGAATTGCCAATCATAATATTTTGTCTTTAGACCCCACGTTTTAAATACAATAGAAATATGCGAAAATTTGTTAGTATTCAAATTAATTCAACTGACGATATGCATAGTCTCCTCCCTTTTTCTCCTTTGCCTAAATCGTTTCTTTTCGCAAATCGATATGAGGTTGTTCTCCAAAGGGTTCTTCGTAATCCTCTATTCTCTGATGAATCAAGGGGCTTCAAATTGCGTTCTATTGAATTCCTCCTTTCATCTGGAACTAAAGTTCGGAAATCTTGTGATGAAGCCGATGACGACGGGGAAGATTCATTTTCTGTTGCAGAACGTCCAAGTGTTATTATTCTTGGCTTTTTGATTCAACTCAAAAATGCTCAATGGTATCTAGAGGATGTGACTAATCTCGTGAAACTTGACTTTTCTCACACACGTTTCCATCAGGTTAGTTTTTATTTTTTCCAACTGAGAGCATTTTTATTTTTTGTATTTTTGTCATTTCATCTGTTAGCTTTATGATAAAATTAATTGCACTTTGAGTCCTGAATATTAAACCACTAGGTACAACAAACTTCTTTACCTACCTTTATTTTGTGATTTGTTCCAGCTTGGTTTTTAAGGTAAGCTTCTTTAAATAATATTTTACGGGGTATGTTAAGTGATTTTTTAAATTCCAGAGTAGATTTTCGAAAATTTTCCGATTTCAATTGAAATTAGTCTGTTGCAATTCATATTCAATTTAATTTCCAATTTTCAATCCTAATGTGCATAGGTATTGAGCTTTTCTTTTATTTTGCCGAAACTTTCGTTTATTGTTGGAGTTTAAAATGGCTACGTAAGTTGATCTTTTTTCTCTTGTGGCTTTATGTTTAATAAATGCTTCCATTGCCTATTTTTCAGGGTGTTTTTCCAGAAGGCTCGGTAGTTCTAACCGAGGGCTGGTACGACGAAGACGCCGAGGTGTTTCGTTCCACCGGTATTGGTCTTCCACCTGTTGAGCGGGCAATTGACACAAGAAGGTACTTCAGTGCCTTAAATCCTTTCGGTGGAGGGGAGCAAGGGATTAATGGGCCCCCCGCTTCCCTCGACAATCGTATGTCTCGCCTACTCGACGCCTCGCCTGTAAGTCTACTCAAATTTTGCATATAAGTACTATCTTACTATTTTGTTTTTTCGTCTGGAGTCTTCTGATGCTTTAGTTACGCTTGTCATAACACATTCTTATGCTATGAACTCCTTCGTTCATTTGTCAATTGCTGCTGTTTACTTCTGTTCCTTAACTAAATTTACCATTCATAATGGAGACTTCTATGGTATTAATTAATTAATTGAATCTCATTACCTTTTCACACATCATTATCTCACTCAGCTCCCGGTATTTGAATTTTCACTTTTTCTATGTTTACATCCTCAGTAAAACTTTGCATATTTGCCTTTGTCCGTCTTTTTTTTAACTTATGCTAATCAATGCTATTCCTCAAACCCTCACAGAATGGTAGAAATGTTTCCAGAAGTTGTTTTGTTTGAATCTGTGTGATAATTGAAATGGATTTTAGAGTTGAACTTTGTCTTAATGAGTCAAACCGAATCCAACTTTTTAATACTTTGAGCATTTCTTCTGGGATTATTAACTTTCACACCATTTTACTATTCACGATGTTCAATTTCGGGATGCTCATCGCTCTTCATCTGCTTGGCCAATTTGTTCTCTCTCTTATTGTAAAGAAAACAATTATTTACTAGCATCTGTTACATACTTGAATGCCAAATTGCCTTCCCTCCGCGTCTCAATGGTCTTATAAGTTATAGTTCCCTTGCACCACTAGAAACTGGTATTCCACTCTCTTGAAGCACGAATCCCAATGTATGCATTTTCAAAATTTTATCCTATTTGTTTCAGTGTTGGGATCGCAAGGCGGTTACCACGATATCCGAAACCATTTCATCTGCTTATGATACTCTTTTTTTACAACGCACATGCACACACATTTGTAATTTAACTACTACTTTCACGGCTCCCTCATTTCCTTGGCAAGCGAGTTTTTAGTTCTTCCTTCATTCTCATGAACATTTTTAACTAGTGGTGTGGTTGGTATTATCGTTCACTTGATATCGGCTAGGAATTCTTGGAAAATGCGATTTTTTCCCCTTTTCAGGATTCCATGTTGGTGATTTTGGGAGAAGTTCATCTAGAGGCACTTGGGAATCTTGAACACCTAGAGACCATCTTTACAGGATATGCCGACTTTCCGCCTTCCGCATTTCTCATCTGTGGAGACTTTATCTCCCCAGATTACAGTCCCCATGTTAGTGAACGATGTGCTCTACTCAAACAACTTTTCAAGAGACTATCAGATACATTTCTTCGAATCTATGGTGATTCAGAAGCTAGGGGGCACTGTCAACCCAAATTGATTCTAATTCCGGGGCCCCATGACCCTTGTATCGGTCCTACAGGCATCTACCCTCGACCTCCTCTTCCATTGGATCTTTTTGGAATAACCGCGCCTCAACAGCAATGTCCTGATTGGCTCTGGTTGGCGTCCAATCCATGTCGTATCCGGCTATTCACCCGTGAAATTGTCGTTTTCAGATATGACTATGCAAAGCATCTCCTTAGACATTGCATTCATCTTCCAAGTCCTGCCATACCAACAGCCGCTCCAGAATCAACTACTATTGATCCAAATATTGAGGTTTTTAACTTTAATATAAATATATTTGCACAACCGGGTTGGTATTAATCAACTTTTTCCATTCTTTAAGACTCAATTACCAGAAGAATTTGAAAACTTAGAGATTCATCAAGAGAGAGATGAATTGAACACAACAAAAGGGGATGAAACTTCCTCCTCGATTCTCGGTATGGGATTGGCCCGTTGCTTGGCAAGTCAAGGTCATCTCACGCCCCTACCTCTCCATATATCCCCCATCTATTGGCCTTTTGATCAGGCCCTCGCTCTGAATCCTCTTCCCGACCTTGTAGTTGCTGTGGAACCGGACTCGATTGCAGATCTGAATGCCACTTTGAATTCACCATCGTCTGATTTAAATGATGACCC
Source organism: Rodentolepis nana (assembly GCA_900617975.1). Taxonomy (NCBI): domain Eukaryota; kingdom Metazoa; phylum Platyhelminthes; class Cestoda; order Cyclophyllidea; family Hymenolepididae; genus Rodentolepis; species Rodentolepis nana. The sequence goes on from UZAE01012153.1 coordinate 39,235, forward strand.
ACTAGGAGGGTGTCAGTTTGTGAATCCAGGGAGATTTGGTAATTTGGAATATAATTTCAAGGTTTACTATCCAGGAAACCGTCTGGTTGAGGATAGTAAACTGCCGACTTAAAGATAACGATAAATATATTGCAATATCCTATGTCGTACGTGTTTTTGTAAGTGATGTCTTCAAATTCATGAAAAGTGTTGAAATTGGTTCCAGGCGGCTTTAGTAAATGCATTAATTTGGATTTTGTATAAAGGGATTTCATCTTTTTAAGGTTTCCACTATGAAAGCTAGCGCTAATTTACACAAATCTACGTAATCGTATTTGAGGAGGTGACAGAGCTTCCAAGCCAAACTGTTGATTCCCGAGATTGAAATTGTGTTGCTGAAATAGTGTTCGAAAATGTAGCAGAGAAGTTGTCTGAAAATAGAAATAAGTAAGGAAGATAGTGCTATTGGACGTCGGTACGCTTCTTGGAGCATCCCACCCAGTTCCGGTCTTGCTGCCGAACAAAGTAGACCAACTTAGTGGTGGAAACGTCTGCGAAACTTCAGGGCGTATTTTCAAGGAAATAATCGGATTTTCGGCATCTCATACCTATAATGACAGAGAACTTGGGAGTATGATAATCACCCCCTCCCGATCTTATCATATTTTGTCGTTTGTGATTTCTAATTTAACCTCTCCCCACCGCCATGATCATCTCATTCTATGTGTGCATCTTTCTGAAAGAGATGCCCGTGACTCCCCATTGCAAAAGACAATACACTATATTGCATTATAAGATTTGGATCATTATTGTAAGTACAAACATGAATATTAAACAGTAGGAACGGGAGGAGGAACGAGAGGATTGAGGCCCCAAACATCAAACTCCACCAGCCTAAGAAGATGGCGGTGGAGGTGGCGGAGGGGGTGGTGGTGCAGACAAAAGAGGTGGCGGCGGCGGAGGTGGCTGTTGTCCCACTGTGGTCGCTGACATTGGAGGTGGTGGAGGGGGCGGAGGGGGAGCCATTCCACCACCGAATGATGCACCCAACGGCAATGCTGACGTCTGATTCATTCCACCCATACTGTAGTGGGTCATTGTAGAGGCCGCTGGTGGTGGTGGAGGAGGTGGGGGCGGCAGTTGAAGTTGCATTTGAGCCTGTTGGGCTCGAACCTTCTGCAACTCCAACTCACGCAATACCACGGAGGACTGTTGATTCTCCAATTTGTAGGCAAACTGTATATAAGCAAAAAGAAAATGTCAACGCAAACTCAAAATAGCAAAAACATAATTTGAGAGGTCAATTAAAGGATTACATAATTTTTTGAAGTATATATATCCGAAGGCATTATACTCTTGGCAGACGACTGATATATTATTGGTATCTAGCAAACATAAATCGTAGACGTACTGGTGTAAAATTGAATTTTTGGTTAAGATAGGCTGATGAATGCAATAATAAATCAAATGAAGTTGAAACAGTGCAAAATCTATTCCAGAGATCACACGAACATGGTTGCGAGAGTAATTCGGTACTCGCATAATTTGTTCTATCGATTGCCCATTGTGAATTAAAGTAGATAATTGCAGCCATATCTTGCACTAAATTAAAGAGAAGACGACCTAAATTATGTTCCAGATCGAACAAAAAGAGAAAACGGAAACTAAATAACCTACATACGATTTTATTTATCCACCCATCAATTTGCGACCCGCTTAACGAAAGAATAGCCTTTAGTAATAATAGCTATACTATTCCACCTCCAAAGTTAACAAAATCGTTTTAAGAATACACACTAAATTCATTCAAAATTAAATTCAGAAGAATATGAAAGAAAAACCCGATCATATCAAGGATTAATTAAATTACACATATTGGCAAAAAACTAAAAAACGAAAGCAGGACTTACTTGAAGGAAAAACTGTTTGGAAGCCGGATTCCAATAAGTCCAAAATTTTTTAGGATCTTTATCAACTTCTCGACTACGAACTTTAAAGGCAATAGTTTCATAGGGCTCAGCAGCAAACAGAAGGTACTGCCACTTCCTATCAGGAGGTTCAATATGCTGTTCATAAGCTGACATGAATCTGTGTCGAGGGACAACACCAGCAGCATCTGCGATTTCTGGATAGTCAATCTGGAATAGCATTGACTGTTGTCCGGTCTCTGGATCTTTCTGTTTAGTCACTTTATATCCTGGACGACCAATCTTGATAAACTTTTTAGGCTCAACTCTAGCCTTTTCTGGTTGCAATGTAGCTGGACTTTCTTTTGCCTGCTCATGTGCTCTTCTCTGCAAATTATATTGATGCTTCTTACCTGGGTATAAAAGAATGAAAAACGTAAAAAAGAAAATGACATACATAAAAATGCAAAAATAGCTACCTTGAGTATGAGCGAGATAGCTTCCTTCGTTGTTGTGAAGAGTAAGACACAATTTACATTCATATGTACCCAGGTGATTCTTCATAAAATAAGGATCCTTTTCAAGATCAATAGTGTCTAAGGCTAGTTGTCGAAGACGTTCACGTCTATCGCGGTTAGCTTCTGATTCAGAAGCTACACCTCCAGAGCCAGTTTTACCCCCAACTCGATGTTGAAAATCCATTCTCTCAAATCACAACACAAGGCAGAAGAGATGTCCGAAAAATCAAATAGGGCGGTGTTGGGACAGTGCTTTATAAGTATTAATATGTGATATGAAAAGCTTAAAATAAAATACCCTATTTTTTCAAAAAGCAAAGAGGCTTTACTTAAATAAGTAAAAATATGATCTATCAATTACTCAAGGAAAATTACTGATATTTTGTATAACTCCAGTGAATAATCCGCTACCTTGAAAATTATTAAATCTGAAAATTCCTTATAATTTGCTTATATTTAAGCAATTAAAAGTGCGCTCTACGTTAAAATTGCTAGTTATATGTAATATTTAATCTAAGAAGGCTATGCATCTGTACAATATTTCTTGGTTTAAATTTTAATTTTTGAATTAAAAAAAAACACATTTAAGGTATATATAGTTATTTGAATATATGGCATGTAATCGTCATTCCAGTTCTACTTTAACATTTATCGTGTTTTAATTTTCAACGCCACTTGTGGAGAATTTGTCCTCTTGCCCCGTTGTTAGTTTCCAGCAATGAGTGCGAAACACCGAATGAAGGTTCAGAATGAGCGTGCTCATAACAATATCACGAACCGCGGTAATGTTCCGAAGTCACTGGTAAATATTCGAAAGTCTTTTGTGCTAATCTTGTATAGAAATCCAATGATGATCAATCCAATGTAAATGCCTGGGTTCTCGGTCTCATCGTATTTGTCGTATGTGGTTCCGGTAAGAGTTCATTTTCACTTCTAACTCGCACTATTGTAGCTATTTTTGAAATCATCCAACACATTCGATTGGCTTTTTAATCTGCTTATTTATTCATAGACTTCAATATTCATTCTGTAAAATGTTTATGAAGTAAAGGTGTAAACCAAAGCTAAATTGTGGCGTTTTGCCTCCATGGGTAATGGGTTCTGATCAGTATTACTCTTTTATTATACTTCTCATTTTTTATAGTTTTCACAGCTTATTCTTATTAGTCGCTTCAATCGCTCCTTTTTACACATGTGCAGTAAAATTTCTGCTTTTTAAATTTCTTTGTCCGATCAAATTGGTTATTTAATACCCATTTTTGATTTGTTAGCTTTTTTGCCGATTTCTAAAGTAATGGTTTATTAATTTTAAATGATTGCTCTATGTACCGTAGTCGTTTTCTTTTGTATTTGTACTGAATGCTGTTACAAATCTTTGAATGCGTTTTTTAGTTTTATCGATTTTTGCCCAGGACCAGTCGAAGCATTTTAGTATGTAGTCCCTTCAGTTAGTTTTCAGTAAACTGTTCACCTTAAAATGCCCTTTACTTTCCCACGTTTATTCTATTCATTTACTGTGACGAACGTGGTTCTCTCATGCACGTTTAGAATCGTTGTGCCTTGATATTGATTATTGTTATAAGGTGTCCTGATGTGGCGTTTATTTGGGTATAAGTTATTCAATTAAATTTGAAGCACGAAATTATTATTGCAAATGTAGCTTTCGTATTCATGAGGACTTACGATTGTGAGATCTCTAGCAAGACTAGATCTAGTTTCATATTGGAAATCAATCTGAGTATTGGTTTGACGGCTGTCAGTCTTTATCTAAGAAGGGGTATCTCTTGTAGTCTGGATTTCATTTTTTGAATGTTCACTGAAATGATTGCATCCTAGAATTGTCCGCTTTCTCATTCTTAATTTAGAATCCATATTCTGTTTAAACCATAGTGGAAGAGTCTGATCTGGTGAACTGTTTTGTGTGTGTATTTGCACAATTCTTCAATCGAACATGCTCAATTGGCTAAAGTGCATTGTTTAGGTCTTTCACTAACACTATAGAATGCTTCAGAACTGTCTGCATTAATCTGCTATGCTACGCAATCATACCATTAATTGTACCTACCGGTTATCTGTTGCGATGTATGATAGTCGCTTCCTATTCTCCTCAACAATAAGTCTGTAGTATAAGCACACTCCCATCGGGAAATCCCATTAAACTTCATGGTTGGATGAGTTCGACACATATAGTTATTTGAATTAGTGAAATAGCAAGAAGTTACTGAGTTGGCAATGGAAGATGTGTAACGGCAAATGTATTTGACAAAATCTACGATGCCCATAGTGTCCTTGGTCCGCTGTATTCAAAGAAAATATGCGAAGTACGAAAATGACCTGAAATTTATCACATATTTGAAGGATGCAAGAATTCTTCTAAATAACTGCGAATGATTTTACCTAGGTGAGAACATATTTTGGTTTATAGGTTTTTTTCTGCCAACATGATGGGAAATATCACGTCGAATCAAAGTTGAATTGCATCTTAGGAGGAACATGTTATCACGAATTCTCGTCTCCACGCATTTCACTTTTGCAAATACTATTACTTAGCCGAGAACATTGTTAGGTTATGGGTTCCTTTTTTGCGATCGAAATATTGGCGGAGGAGAAAGACGATTGGTTAGGGAGCATGTCTGGGAGCAAATGTTGAGATACGAATCGGTTGGGATCTCCCGGCTACTGGAGGGGGTAGTGAGAAGCTGCACTTTAATCTCGAGCAAGGGGTACTTTTTCATTTATGCAAATTGTCTTCGCATAGATATGATTTCGGCATTTGTAATTCCCTACACATTCGTGCTACTCAACACAAGACTGAGAAAGCGGCAGTTATATCAGGCAAATCATTAGATATAACTCCTCGCACCCCTACCCACTTCACCACCCTAGCAACAATATGACCAGCAACCTGCCTTCATTTCTAAGAATGCGAAAATTTCGTGAAGTGCTGCGATTCTCGTTTAAATGCCAGTAGTCAATGGGGAGAATCCGTTTCAGCGTTTGCCGGGGTACCATTGAGAAATCGCGTACTTTACTTGTAGATGTCTGAGTTCACTTTTTTTGTCTTAACATGGTGAAGGAACCGACTTTACAAGTACTTGTTGAGTAGATAAGTTTGCCAAAATTAGGAGTGTGCCCGCAATACTGCAAAAGCCATTACTGAAATTTATCCTCAAGTGTTTACAGTCCCCCGGTACCCAAATTTTGGTTTAAAATGAATCAATCAGGATTTTAAACGATGAGGTCAAAATTGGGACGGCTAATTGGGGGGTTGGGGAGGATTTTTGCAGACTTTAGTAAATTAGAGAAATAGGTAAAGGGGAATGCTAACTTCCACAGACATGGGAATATTACAAATGTCGGCCATCAGTAGAAACTAGTATGAAACTGCAACTGAAGTCGCCTTTGAAGGATATATATTGTTATTGGCTAACTTTGTGGCTTGTGGATTACGAGGGTTGAGTTTCCTTCTACGGGTACGAAGTTAGAGTGGCAAAAATTGGGATCAACTCCTTTCACAGATTTTATGCGTATTCTGTTCAGACGCCGACAATTTACGTTCTAACACAAATGCAGGCACGTGTGACACCCATCTAAAAGCATACGAGTTAATAGAACACTCCACAGGTCGGATCAGGTAGACAGGGAGACCTTGGTCTACTGAAAACAGGTATCTATTATAAAGTTCTTTCTCGAGGCATAGGAGTCGACAACCTTTGAAGCGGAAACAAAATTAGCGGAAGCAGAGTGTAACAGAGTTCATTACTTTTGCGATTGTATCTCGAGTACTAATGAGACAACAAGACTCGGAGTTTCTAATTATAGTAAATTGAAGAGAGAGAGAAAGCTTTGCAAGCTGTTTACGTTATCTGCAATTTGACACAGTTTCACCCATCATAAAGCCCAGTACTGGTATATTTGTGTGAAAAAAGTTCGCCCTTAATTTGTAATAAGCATTAGTGGAAGAATGCGCCTTTGAAACGTCGCCTTTACGCAAAATAATTCTAGTTGTGCTTCATTCGTCGAACTTCATCCAGGTCCTCGTTCCTCCCCATTCAAAACCAGAGAAATTACGACACTATATCACGTTTTCGTTCCAACTCTTAGACTCATCAGGGGCCACCCTCACTATATTCGCAGCTGACTGACCAGTCCTGTCGTTTTATTGAAAATGAGGGGACAGTTAATATTGGGCAAGATTTTATATGAAGTTCTTGGTTAATTGCAGTATAAATAGGATTTGAGGCGGCCAATTATCTAATTATGGGCGTCAAGGTAACTGTGATATTATGGCGGATTACTACACTAATTGGCCTTGGTTTGTGCCATGACGAGTTCTTCTAGTTTGGAATGGCTAATCTACAGCAAAACAGACATATGAAGTGAAATACGTTTATTTTGGTGACGTTACGTTAGAAGTGTATATGTATATGCGGTTTCTCGCACGTCGGGTCATGCTCCAACCCACAAGGGCTTCGTCATTATTTACACTTTCGGGTAAGTTGACAATGTAATGACTTTAATTATTGGTTGGTCGAGAGATTTCTACTCTCGTGACCTCAGTTGCTTTAGTATCCAGCGGTGAATATAAGCAATGGGGTAGATAACAGCGGTACACATATAAATATTTACTTATTTATATCAAATGGAAGGCGTTTTGATGGTTATCCTTAGTCCTTTAGTTGACTTCGGGCTTCACAGAGAGGAAGGAATATCGAAGGGAAAAAAGTTGAGAGGGTGGGGAGGGAAGAGAAGAGTGTTTCAAAGATGTAAAAGAGATAGACACAAAAGTAGAAAAAAGGTGAGGTGATTACTGTGGAAGTAGTCAAATATGACATATAGCGGGGTGATGGTAATTTGGAATTCGAAGTCAACTAGCAGTTAATAGACTTTTCTTGCCGTATGAGAATACATTGCCCAGGGTGCACCACGTGGAGACAAGTCTATCGCACAACCACACATATAAATATGAAAAATCAGAGTGTGTTACAAGATTTTAATTTAATTTAACACGTTTGGCTCATTAAAGTACAATCGTATTAGGTGTTTAAACGTGAATTTAACAAGAGATGAAGAGATCAAAGTAGATGGACTTCGAAGTACATGGACATTTTCAGTAAGTACAAAGAAGAGAATGCAAACTTCTGTTAAGGGCGTTTCTTAGTTCTTCTTAAAAATGTCACATTCAAACCCTATCACAGTACTCATCTTACCTTTTCTCTGCCTCTGTGACCGTCTGTTTGTCTCTTTTACATCCGTGCATCATTATTTTGTCCCTCCTATGAAATTTTTGTCACTTTGATGTTAATCCTCCTCTATGTGAAGCCCGATTTCAACTAAAGAGTTAATGTTAACTATCAAAACACCTGCCATTTGAAATTACTAAATAAATAAAAATTCGTCTCAATTATTAAAAAATGAAGTTCAACAAATCTTAAGTTTGGAACTCGGGGTGTGCGATAGACTTACCTCCACGTGGTGCACCCTGGGCAACGTATACTCAACGGCCAAAAAGTCTATCAACTGGCAGTTGACCTCTGACTTCAAACTACCATGACCGCACTGTATGTCATATTCGACCCCTTTCACCGTACTCATCTAGCCTTTTGTCTGCCTTTGTCTCTGTCTGTCTCTTTTACATCTGCGAACCGCTCTTCTTTTCCCTTGTCGAATTTTTCTCACGTTAATGTTCCTCCCTTCTGTGAAGCCCGAAGTCAACTAAAGGGCTAATGATAACTATCTCTGAAGCCTGAAGTCAGCTAAAGGGCTAATGATAGCTATCATCGCCTGCCATTTGATATAAATAAATATTTGGTAAACAGGGGTTTGAAATAAATATAAATAAGTTTGTAAGTCAATTAGAATGAAGGAGGAATCCAAGCCAATAAGATTACGTCACATGATCTTCATCATTAGTGGCCAACTGGTAGATTAGGAAGCAAAGGGCCCCCCAGTAGACATTCCAACTTGCCATCGAGCATCGATTGGGTTCCAGCACCTGATTCAAAGATTACTTCGGCGACTCTGAACAGTGCCGGGGCAGTAAAAGCACAGCATTTTGTCACGATGACCTTATAACTTACATGCGTAACTTAGATCACATGATTTACAAACACATAAATAAACATAAACACTGTAGAAGTGGTCGAAATTCTCATTTATCAGACGCAGTCTACTTAAATGCTGTGTGAGTAGTACTTACGTTCTCAGAACAATAACTTTGAAGATATATTATGCTACTTAAAGCATCTTTAAGTAGTATCATGGTGAAATTAAGGGAAGCAAGATCAAGTTCACAAACGTCTTTCTTCTTTACTAATGAGACGAATAATGGAAGGAAAATAGAGTAAAAGCCAAAATGTTCTAAAAGAAAAATCAATTTATCAAACCACTGAAAGTTCACTCCTTGAATGACAAGCCTTTTTTGGAAGTTACCTTTGGAATACCAACTTACCAAAATATTTATTTCGAATTTGCACCAATTCTTCTTCCTTCGTCATTGACTTCGAGCCTAACACTACCTTTTCTGTTTAATTACTTTTAGTGGAAATTCAAATCACCCCATCTCTTCTGATAAAATGACATTTTTGATAAGAGCGCCATCAAAATGATCCCTCACCCAGGGAGCAATAAATGAAGCAGACACGACCGACATAAATCGCGATAATTTTCAAATGGACTGCTAATCTCATGAATTTTATGGCTATCTTACTCACTTTCCCTTTTCGCCGACGAATTAAAATTTGGCACAATTTTTCGAAGTGCAGAATTGTCAATTTAATTTAACGATAATTTAATTTGGTACAAGAGTGAAATTTTGTTTGCCAGTGAGTGGAACGGAGTGAGAAAATGAGTCCATAGATATAGATAGGAACAAATTGTTTGAACAAGTGCATAGAGGCATGGTTCATACTTTTCCAAATATCCACTTCTCCACCTTCCAGGTGGGGAAAAGTAAGTGAAGTAGACGTCAACCCTTCTGGACGAAATTTTTTTGTAAAGTCATTGAATATCAAGGAGTTGGCACTTGAGATTAAACACTTCGGGGAAAATGATCCCAAGGCATCGCTTTCTTCTGTTAGGGAGAATTTCCAAGACAGTTTTGTACTTCACCAGTTTAGCTCCAATTACTTTAATATGATTTAGTCAAGATCTGACAATTTTGGTATTTTATTTATGACACTCCGACCGAAAAGGCGTTTAACTTTTCTATCTGGCCACTGACCTTGAAAAAAATTGCTAGAAGCTTAAAAATAAAGGCTTTTTTCATTGGAGCATGACCACCGAATTTACTGAATTAAATTTTTTACGAGTCGCGTGTATTTCAATGTCCACCTGAGTACAGAGAAGAAGTATTTCCATTAACGTAACTCAAATAACTATGTTTCCCTAGATCTAATTTGGTAAATATTTTAAAAGCTCAAGTGCATTTACTAAGAGATGTGGACCACAAGTTTGCAAGGCATAGTCCGGCCAATATCTTTCCACTTAGGAAAGACCTCAATCAGTAGAGATTTACAGACTTCAGGAAGCAGCGAACTTAAAGTTCGAATAGAGGAGAAGCAGTGGACAGTGGCACTCCCCAACATAGCCGTCTGGCTAAGAATCGAAGCTGTTGCAGTGTGAAGGCTTCGTTCAGGGCTTGATTACCTGGCGAAGCACTTTTACAGAATAGGAGTATACGCTCAGTCAACATGTCCCCCCCCCCCCTATGTGGCCTATAGGAGGAAATTGAGAAGACGCACCTGATTCGATGTCCAGCCCTACAGACAACGACGGAAACCCAGATGGCATTCATCGGGCTCTGACAACGGCGAGAGCAGGTTTCGTCAGCAAAGTCAGAGATGCAGTTAAGTGGAATGAGTCGACTAAGTGGTGGCTTTTATGGGTAGGACGTGAAAGTGGAACGAGGTGGCTTAGTCACCACCTCCTATTGCTCCCACTACACCCTCACCCTCATTGTGCCACTGCGCGCTACTTCGCAATCAACTGACCAAAATCTTAAGTGCAGGAGAATTTTAAGTTCAAATTCATTCTTGAAAATGAAGGAGTTGTTCTGTATTTACTAAAAATCAATTTACAAAAATAATAATAATAATCCAAATCTAAACTCAATACTCGAGAAACAAAATTAAGGTACATACAAAGACTATACAGGTAATTTATACTAATAAAATAGTGTAAGTCAATTACATAATTGAATATGTGAAGGTCTTCCCTCCTTCATTGAAATCTCCTTCTTCCGGGTCGTCTTATCTAAACAACGGAAAAGAGACACCAAATAATTTTGCTAAATTGATCGAGTAACCTTATTGGCACAATTAATTAAATCAAGCAAACTTAGCGTGAATAAAAACATTCTGACTAATCGATATTTAACTCGAGTCTTTGGAACATTTAAAACCATTCTCCAATTCAAGTACTTTCGTATTCCAAATTGGCCTCAAATTAATCAGATGAAATGTTAATCCACAAAACTATTAAGTTGGTTAAAATCAACTTTGGTGCTTATTCAGAATTCAGATAAATCTGAATTGAACGAGTTTACTAATATGTACCTGAGTGGAACTTTGTCGATCGCAATAATCAATACGCACTTCCACTCTGTGGCCTTGTCACCAAAATTCCTCAAAGTATCAAATACTAGTATTTCTGAGAAAACAACATTTTAATCCGACATTTTAAAACTGATTTGTAGAAGTGCATTTCCTGCATTGCTCTGTACTATGTTGTTCAACTCATAACTTAAATATAACCATTGATTTAAGTGGACTAATTAACATCAAGAAAAGGTTAAAAAAGTTAAAAGTTGGCAAGGCAAGAACGTGATTCCCCTCACTTTTATAAAATTAAAAAAATTACTTCAATTGGTGGATGATAAAACAGTCATTACTGATACATAACCCATCGTATTAGCCAATTTTCTGAGTGAACACATCTCTCCTAATAACTTCTCATGGTTACCTGAATTAAACACTTTTCAAATCGAGGAGGATGATGATGATTTACTCTCGTTAATTAAAAAAAAACGTTAGAGAGACAAGACAAACATTATGAAAATGTCTTATGTCGTTTCGATGAATTTGAATAAAACTTTGGATCGTGAATCCTAAGAAAGGCATTTACCGAGAGGAAGCCGCCATTTCGCCCCACATTATAACAAAGTGTAACTCAAAAGATAATGCAATAGGCGCTGTTAAGAGAAGGTAAAAGTACATCAAGCTAAGACTTACTATTTTTTCCAGATAGATTCCATATTTGCAGCGAACGTGCATTTTCTCGAAATCTCCACGACACATGGGACAACAGGGGTTCTTTACAGCCCATTTTTTGAGACAACTTTGGCAATATTTGTGCTCACAGCAATCAGGAGTGGCATAGAAATAACCAAGTGCACCCCAACATATTCCACAATTGAAGAGTCTAACGTTAAGGTGGGTGGTATAGCACTTCGTTCCGGACACTTTATGAAATACCCGAAATTTGCTGAAAGTCTTCTGGCAATCCTTCACGGGGCATTGACCTCTTCCGTCTTCATCTCGATGGCCTGCCACCCACGACCGGATACACTTTATATGGAACACATGATCGCATGAATCTGTAATGGCCTTCTTGGTCCTCAATGTATTTCGGCAATACTGGCACACATTCACGCCTGAATTCGGCATCACTACCCAATGAAATAAACTCTAACACGAAGGCAGCTCGGGTATTTATTGATGAAAATATCTGGTTCGACGAAGTGACTGGTCCTGCAGTTTATCTTTGCCCTAAAAGTTCAAATTGTTCATTATTCTAAATACGACCTCATAAATTTATATTAGCCAAAGTTCAAACTTTTCCGATAAGGCCATTACCTCTTCGAGTTTGTAGCGGATTTAATGTACTTTTAAGTCACGACTATACTCACCAATCTGACCGAGAGATTATTTGGCACGGCATGTAACAGAACAGTCAACAGCACAGAGGACGAGGTCACACAGTGACCTAGAACTTTGTCGTTATATGCACTATCTGATAATGATTGGCACATATCGATTTGGCCACTGATTGGTCGTCATGGATTTAGTTGTTGATTGGTCGAGAGGGCTCTAGTTTTGTCATGCGAAGGTTGTGCTTCCCACAAACTCTGTTTTTTCTCCATGCCGTAAATAAGAAAGTTCTAATTTGGTCACATCTATCGAAATATTATTTCTAAACTTGAAAATGTAAATTACCATGCATCCCAAAAAGTTTATATGTATCAAATGGCAGGCTTTATGACAGTTATCATTAGCCCTTTAGTTGACTTCAGGCTATGCAGGGGGAGAGGAACATCAAATTGAAAAAGTCGAGAGGGGGGGACAGAAGAGGGCATCAAAGATGTAAGTGACAAACATAAACGTAGATGAAAGGTGATGTGTGTACTGTGAAATACTCAAATATGGCATAGAGTGTGGTGATGGTTGTTTGAAGCGAGAAGTCAACTGCCAGTCAATAGACTTTGTTTGCCGTATGAGTATACGTTGCCCAGGGTGCACCACGTGGAGGTAAGTCTATCGCACACCCCGCTTCCTAAAAAGTAATTTTGCTTTTTAGGCCTTCATTAGAGTGTTATATGGCTTTCTGATGACAGATCATTAAACGAGTTCAACTTAATATCAATTCTGTGAGATAACTTGTTTAATTCATTATAACAAGGAATAAGTGAGTTGTTACAAAAGTAGTGAACCAACTGTACATAGACACAGACCAGTACGAGAATAAGGGAATGGAAAGAGAGTTTCTTTCACCAAATTTTAGCTTCAAAATGTGGGGTGAAATGCAAAAGTGTTAAAAATTATATTCATATGAGTATTTGACAATTTACTTTCAAATTATGAATGAATGCAGTGCTTTTGCTTCGTTCCTGTTATATCACCAACTTTTGTTTTAATTGGCAACATTACTTTGCGACATTTCAAATTCTGACGACGTGATTTACTGAACGGACAATGAATAGAAAGTTTAAAAAAATTGTTTATTTTGTCGCGTTACCAGTTTTGATTATAAATATGCTGCTTGTACTCTGCGAGCCTGATATGGTGGAGGTTTTTCGTAGAAAGACCTTGAACAGACTCCTCACACATGCAATTGTACTCCTTATTGCTCATCATGCTGGACTCTCGACAGCACTCTGCTTTATAATTGCTTCCTATTACCTAAATTCCCTTTAAAAATTTTATTTTGAAATATTTCTGCCTTAATTGACATTTTTTGCTATTTAGATTGTGTCAAATTAGTATTTGGGCTGTTTAACATGAAGCGAAGTGATATTACTAGACATTAGAATTGAAGGAAAGTGAGGTTGTGAAATTGGTGGTTATAGATGAGTGAAGAACCTGACGACTACATTGTTGAACTTAAGAACCTCATGTTCGCACTTATGAACTCATAGCAACCGAGTGCTCTCGTGCTGGTGATCGCGTTAGAGAGAGAGGGAGAGAGGGAGAGAGGGAGAGAGGGTGAGAGGTCGTGAATCCAGAGACCTCTCAGTCACTCAGCTATCATTGGACACGCCATGGTCAACGTAGCCCAAATAACGCTTCGTCAGAGACAATAGCCAAAATAAACGTGTTCCACGCCACACGTCTCTTTTCACTGTATCGTTGAAGTGACTTAGGTAACTTCGAGTTCCATTCCATACTAGAGTATCTTGCCATCTAGTTCACTGCAAGTAGGTCAAGGCTTATTCGTGTAATAATCCTCTTGTAGTCAGAGCCTAAACTGTGAACCATGGACTATTTGGACAAGATATGGATGAAAAGGTTTAAATCTAAATGGCTAAATTTGTGTTCCCAACAAGTTCAATAGCTTTTTTCTCATTCAAGTCTCCTCAGTCCGTTACTTTTGGACGATTCCACTGAATAAACATAATAAAGTACTTGCCTTTGTTTTGGGAAACAATAATCAATAATTAGCTTTTCAGTCAATGTTAATTAATAAAGTAAAATGTACTAATTTGGAGTTCATATAGAAGACGGCTTGGACCTTAAGCCTTGTAAAACTTTCTGGTATGATAAACACGTACTCGGATTGACCTTTCATTGGTCGTCATGGCTTTGGTTGATGATTGGTCGCGAGGCCTCTGCTTTTGCCATGTTTAAGTAATGTGACCCACAAGTATTTGAATATTTTCAAAGAATTAAAGTAGATACATTAATTTTTCTAGAATTACCTTGATCAATCATTTCCCAAGAGTAGAATAGTCGCATAGGCTATCACTATGCCCTTATTTTCATTTGAAGATAAAGGTAATTGACTATAAAAATCTATTTTAAAATCAATTATAGTGTGGCTATAACACCATCAGATACATTTTGTCCCTTAAAAATGGCTAACTTAATTGGATTATCATCATTTGTATCATATTCTTTACTAAAACAAATTAAATGTTTAAATGGTTGCTCAATGAGATTTTTTGAAAATTCAAAATGGCTCCCTGAAATTTAGAATTGTTTCTCATCATCTGGGTAATATCTTAAATTGAATTAATAAAAAATTACTTATCATTTCATTTACTGGTTTGTTAAATATATGTACTGAATCACATGTGATGGTTTCAAAATTTGATGATATTGTTTTATTTTTAAAATCTTCTTTGAGCGATATGTAAAAATCAGTAACATGATGAAATTATTTCAACAACATCATTTATTAAAAGAAGAGACTTGCATAAGAGATAACCGTTTCTTAAAGTATCAATATTCTCATTCAACTTCATGATACATCTATTTTAAATTAAAAGTATTTATTAAAGTAAAAATGTAAAAGTCAAAAAGTTTTGTCGACTAGATCGCTTAAAATTAATCCTATTTCTGCAAAAAAATTACTACTTGAATTGGGATGGAAAATAGAAGCGAATGTAATTTTTAAAACGAGACAATTACCGATGACACAAAAACAAGTTGGGAATGCATTTTTGTTAATTTTTTTCCAGCAGCTATAGTAATTATTTACGGTTAGGCGTAGACCCGATGACTAGGCGAGTGGAAGCCCAATTCCAACAGATTTATGGAGGAACCAATGCTCCCAGTCAAATTACCCAGCGCATAAATTAACTAAAAGCCTAAAATGCGCAAATTGGCGTTGGAATTAACGTCTCACCCTAGTAATTCCCTAATTGGTTAAACTTAAATTGGTAAATGAAATTAGACGCTGGGCTCCATTTTCAAATTAATGGTGGTATGTATGATTGTTGCGAGGTTGGTCACTGCCCATAAACTATTTTTCAGTGTACATGTGTTTAACTTCCATAATGAGTACATCATCTTTTTTGTAAACCCGCATTGACCATAAATGATTGTTTTATTAAAGCTATTTGTACCTGACGGCAGAAACTTAATCAATGCATGGCTTGGTGTTGAGGTGAATTCGAATGTGTACTCTAGTTAATGCTTCATGTACTGAAAGTAAGCGCACATTATGAGGTCATTGTCAAAACAATGGCACAGGTCTTGGATATTAGAAATTGAGGCCTTGCACACCAATTTGACCCCAAAAATTGACAAAATTTTTGAAACTCTTCTAAAGCTTAAACTGTGCACTCCGAACAGACATCTGATTGCTTGATCTTATACAACGGAAATCACTACAATTATTTTTGCTACTACTACTACTAAAACAATTTGTTTCACTACTGTGTTAAAAGTGATTTGTGCAGATTTAGAAGATAAAATCAATGAATTGGAACTGTTCACCTTCATTTAAATTCTCTATTCTTTCGGGAAGATCGTATTTCATTGTGCTATACCTAAATGTTTCAAATTTGCACATTTCTTTTGCATTTGCCTCATATTTTCGTTGGATGTGCACTCGAGATACTACTATTTTATTGATCAGTTCCCTCCTTGTCATTCACTCTGCCAAGATCAGCTGATAGGGCTTTATGCACTAAAATAAGTTGGCAGACTTAGCAACAAGTGGTGGTGGAGGGAGGGGGGGGCGTTGAAGTCATGAGATTTAGAAGTTGACTCCTTAAGAGGAGATTCATGCTTCGCGTACTTGCACACCGACCCCAAGTAAAATGAGTAAAATTAGGTGCATATGCTCCTAAAGTTACTAACCTCTGTCATCATATGGGTGTGGCTTTAGAAGAACTGAACTCAAGTTCACCTGAAGACATGAACCCATGTCAGCTAACATTTTATTATAGAACGCAAAATGAAAGATAAGTTTTAATAGCGCTAATTACCACACTGAAACGCATAGTTAATAATAGTAATAATAAAAATTCATTATATAATTAATTTCTACCCCTAATTTCAAATAAATATATAATTTAATTAAACCACATGCTAAGTATTCATTATGGGATAGAGAAATTGGATATTTTGTGTAATTTAATTAGAGAGAGAGAAAATTTTCAGCCTTTGTGTAGTTATGTTTAGAATTTACAGTTCTACAACGAAATATAAAAACACAGTACTTCAGTTTGATCTTGGTTCAACAGAAATTACACTTTTGACTCTTATTCTGCATTATGTTGAAGTTGATTTACTGTGCTTTTCAATGGATAGATACTGCGATTTGATTGTGGTGTGCGATAGACTTACCTCCACGTAGTGCCCCCCGGGCAACGTATACTCATACGGCAAAAAAAGTCTATAAACCGGCAGTTGACTTCTGACTTCAAACATCATATTCGACTATTTTTACAGTACTCACCTCACCTTTGTCCATATTCGACCATTTCACAGTACTCACCTCACCTTTTTTCTTAAATTCGACCACTTCAACAGTACTCATCTTACCTTTTCTCTTCGACTTCTCACTTCAAACTACCATCACCCCACTGTATGTCAAATTCGACCCCTTCCACAGTACTCACCTCACCTTTGCTCTACTGTCGACTTCTTCCACAGTACTAACCTCACCTTTTTTCTACCTATTTCTCACTTCAAACTACCATCACCCCACTGTATGTCATATACCTCTGACTTCAAACTACCATCACCCCACTGTATGTCATATTTCACCACTTCCACAGTACTCACCTCGCCTTTTTTCTACCTTCAGTTGACTCTGACCCCACTGTATGTCATATTCGACTAAGGCAGTTGACTTCTCACTTCAAACTACCATCACCTCACTTATGTCATATTCGACCCCTTTCACAGTAATCATCTTACCTTACTGTGTCATATTCGACTACTTCCACAGTACTCACCTCACCTACAGTTGACTTCTCACTTCAAACTACCATGACCCCACTGTACGGTAGTTGACTTCTGACTTCAAAGACAAAAAAGTCTATTGATCGGCAGTTGACTTCTGACTTGCAAAAAGTCTATTGATCGGCAGTTGACTTCTGACTTCAAACTACCATCACCCCACTCTATTACTTTAACGGTACAAGTCTATTAACTGGCAGTTGACTTCTCACTTCAAACTAACAAGTCTATCAACCGGCAGTTGACTTCTGACTTCAAACTACGTCTATAAACCGGCAGTTGACTTCTGACTTCAAACTACCATGACTGTATGCCATATTCAACCACTTCCACAGTACTCACCTCACCTGTTTTATACCATTGTGTCTGTCTCTTCTACATCCTTTCACTTTGATGTTCCTCCCCTCTATGAA